>JAZBGY010001781.1:0-16938 GCA_037414755.1 Lydus trimaculatus
TCATAATTCAATTTTCCTGTAATTTGATGGCTTAAAATTTGGCTTATCGTCAAATATAATGTTTTCTGAAATTAGTAAATAAAATACAAAAGATTTAGAGTGACTAGACATTGCTGTTGCTACTGGAGGGGCACTGTCCTTGTGTCCTCCCTGCACGGACCGCCACTGGACAATGCACTTCCTGTGTGCAGTCCGGTTTCTTATGACCTTCCTGTTCACACCTCTGGTATCTATTGCTACGGTCTATGTGCCTGTGGCCGTACTCCCAGGACTTGTAAAAATTTTTAAGCTTTAAGTTCCTGTATTCTGCACATCGTCCATCCTATCTTTACTTTTCCATCATGCAGTAGTGATTTGGCGTCAATTTCATCTATAATAATTACCGCCATTTGGGTTCCATTGTTTAAAGGTCTGACTGCTTTTTTTTTCAAATTTGTCTTAACGTCGTCAAAATCCGCAATTTTCATGCTTCTTAGATCAATTTGCTTGGGTATGACCTCACATGGGTCCGTTTGACAACCACCTTCACACATATTCGGTTTACCAGCATTCAACTCTTCTATTTTTTTTAACGCTGCTAATTTTCTCCGTTTTTTTAATGTCCTTCACAATTACTTTTTTAATCAATCCATCAAACTCTATTGCCATTTTCACGACGTTTTTGTCAACGTTCTTGTGTATTTGGCAATAGGTTACCATAGCCTCTATTTTTTCTCTAAGATTATTAAGAAACAGATTGGGTTTATTACCCTCTGTCTGTTCATCATAGTCGTCATTTTCACGAACTTTACGCTTTTTAAAGCCTTTTTTTTTGACTTGGCGGTCTCAAAAGTATTCGTTTCATCATCATCCAATTTATCCGTCGCTTGTAGTTCAACGTCATCTCATCACTACAGTCATGTACAACATTTTTCCGTTTGTCTCTAAGCTTCGGATTTTCTTGCATGTCCCGTGTTGAGGTTTTCCCCACACGAATACATACATTCCCTAACAACACAATTCGGTATTTGCATTGGTATTTTTTTTTTCTAAAATTGATCAAAAACCAAAGTATACACTAAAACATATAAGTTATGCATATTTAAAACTATTTTATTGACGTAATAATTATAACAATCAGATTATAATTGTACCGAAATTCAAACGGTTCAAAATCCCGCCTTTTCCCCAGCCATTTTGTGTGACGTCACTATCCTGTGTTCTGTTAGTCAGGTTAGTGTTCTCTAACTTGAGCAGTATAAAAGCAGGGTTGCCAGATTAACGATTTATCACTGATTGGATGATGAAATTTAGACGATTCTCAATAGAGAATTCGAAAATTAGGTACCTTGATTTTCGATGCGAACCCCTTTTTGTTTTTCATAAAAATTGGCAATGTTGCATAGTAAGGGTTGAAGTTAGTAGATCTAACCTCATGCAATCTCGTGACGTCAGAATCCTGTCGGCTAAATTCAGTATGTGGTCGGGAATGATCGGTTCTTTAGGTTTTTAAACAGTTATAACTCTGTTAAATTTCAATATTTTTAAAAACAAAAAAATACGTGTCTAAAATTTTGATTTCCTTAATCCATTAGTGTATTTTGTTAAAAACGTGAAAATACCGAATTGGCACTTTTTTGCCCCCCCCCCCAGAATCCGTGGGGCAGCCTGATACATGATCAGGGGAGGATTCTGGGCTTGCCGCCCTACCTCCCTAGGGTATTTTAGTTTTGTTTGATGCCATCATTATTTTTGAGTGCGTTTTACTCCCGCACTCAAGGAATCCATGATCATAGCAGGTCAGTCATCATAATTATCCCAGATCATCCACTCATCACCATACTCGTGTCCTGTCGAATCGCCGGGCCTGAATCACTCTTAGTTTGTCCAGTCCTCCTAGGCCTATCCGGCATTATGAAATATTCAACTGATTCTTCTTTTTGTCTATACGTGCAATGATCATGGATATGTTCAATCGTAATCCTATCAGCCCAACAGAACGTCTTGTAGTTACGTAAGTACAATCAACATTGCTACAAAAATATCTAAAAGTATGAAAACAATTCATACCACCATAAAGAGAATTGCTTGAATGAACCGCCAAGGAAGTTATTCAGGGAGGCTCTTTTCTACTGAAATACCCTGTATATGTGTATACACTTACTTGTCGATTGCATTTTATTAGCTACATCATCCCATAGTTTCTCCAAACTAGAAGGCTTATGGTGTTGACTGTTTTTTGGTCCCACAGAGGTTTTTTAATAAAAACACTACTTATGAATGCCTTAATCTCCATTTTAACCAACGATTTAAATAGCGATGAAATCAGAGAATTCAAAATTGTTTGAAATTGGATGGATGAGGGAGCACTTCGTAGCGCAGTTCGACAATTTTGGCTATGGCAACTGCCAACGAGTGAGCTGGCGCATTGTCTTGATGAAAGAGAATTCGTTTCCTTGCGAAATGGGGCCGTTTTTCTTTCAATTGAGTATGGAAACGATCCAATAAAGAGGCATAATACTGCCCTTTTTCCAGGTAGTCGATAAATATTATACCGTCCGAATCCCCGAAAATTGTGGCCATGACCTTTCCGACTGGCGCAACCGTTTTTCCCTTTTTCGGCGCACTTCCTCCAGGAGAAACCCATTGTTTCGACTGTTGTTTCGTTTTTGGAGTGTAGTGGTGGAGCCATGTTTCATCGACGATTACGTATCGCCGTAAAAACTCGGTTGGATTACGTTTGAACAATGTCCAAACACTGCTTCGAAATTGTCGCGCGATTTTGTTTGTTATCACCTGTCAGCAAGCGCCGCACCCATCTTGCGGATACCTTTCGCATGCCTAAATGTTCATGCAGGATATTAAAAACACGTTCGTCTGAGATGTTTACGATCTTAGCTATGTCGCGAACTCTTATTAGACGGTCGTCCAACACAGTATTGTGGATTTTTTTAATCATTTCATCAGTTGTCACCTCATTTGGACGTCCCGAGCACTCTGCATCATTTGTGCTTGTACGACCACAACGAAATTCGGTAAAACACTTATGAACCATTCCATGAGACGGAGCAGAGTCCCTATAATACTTTCTCAGCTTTTCTTCCGTTTCTTTAATGGTTTTACAAAAAAATAACTCCAGATGATCTTGGCTGAATTTATATGTCAAGAGATATTTTAATTTTTTTACCTCTTTGTTTAATAAATTAAGTGATAATAAGGCTGAAATTATAAAACCAATGAAAGGTGTGTTCTGGTTTATTTCGACCATTGGTTTGGAATCCAGCCTGGTGCGATTTTTTAAATAATTTATGTCATTTCTAAAAAAGGCCGCCAGTATCCCTCATTTGTCATTTTGCAGTTTTGTAGTCTCTGACATAAGGGTTTCTTGAGTTCAGTAGATCGAACAGTCCATCTTTTACCCTAATAAATTTTATTGTAGGTTTCACGTTTTGAAATTCAGGAACATTTATATCTGTGTTTAAAAACTCCAGTGCATCAGCAACACTGCTCAGCGTCCGAGCAGCTAAATTTACCTAGGATAAAAAAAGTTTAAAAACACTATACTTACAGACATCATTAACTCTCTAAAATACATCATAGCTTCATTATGGCATTTCGAAATTGAATATGTTTCATTCTTAATTTTGTTGCCTAAGAAGAGACCTGATTTCTTTTGAAGTTTATGTAATGCGATTATAAAACTCCAGTCTATTACATTTCCATATGAATTGGCCAAATTTTTGCCAGTTGTTCCTAATTAATTTAAGCATATAGCAGACATCAAAATAAATGAAAATATTCGTCCACTGGATGCTTAAAATATACCACAATATGATCCATGTTTCTTACTTCACACCCCAACTCCTCCATCAAGTTAAGCCCAAAATTCTTACACCTGTTGAATGCAACTGCTTTAAAGCTTCTTTCACAACATTTGCCTTTTCTCTACCATTCAATTTATCAATAAAAAAAAATATGCCAACTATCATTAAAACCAAAGATTTTTTTGCCAATTCACATTACCATTAACAATGTCACTATAACCAAAATCTACATAACCTCTGGGTTTCAGTGTTGCAGGTTCTACTGTAATTTGTTTTTTAATAGCCATTTCATCAAGCATTAGAGAACATAAAAGAGGCTTATTACCTCTTAGATGATGATTAGTTTTAATTTTAAGAGCATTAATACTTGGTTTGCTGAAACCAGGGTCACAGTCAACTTTAACTAACCAAGCCCGTATTGTTGACTACAGGAAGTGACAAGTCAAACACTTTTCCAACATATCTGTAAGTGCATTATTTGAACATATGTCTCATGAAATCTGAACTTTTACCTGTAAGCCTTATAGCAATTTTATAGTGATAAAATTGCAGTCATTGCAAAGCTTTTTAATTCAGGAGGATACTATTTTCTAGTTAATTACCCTCTTCTGTTGTTTTGTAACATTCTTTTCATCAATGCTTGAGAAACTCCTGAAAAGCACGATTCCAATTGTTTTAAAGCACTACCGGGAAAACTATGATCAAGAAACAACCGAACATCTGCGCCAAAATGAGGATAAGTTCCATCTTGTTGAAACCAAATTGTTTGATTCGAAACATCTAATTTGAAAAATGGCTGCTAAATTAAATCTTCAAAAAAAAATAAGGCCCTAGAAGGTGACGTCCTATCATTTCAACCTAAATATTTACTTTCCTTATACGCTGGGTATGGAATTTAAAGATCCAATATGGATTCTCTTGTGACCAGTATCTGCAATTATGCCTATCTAATAAGCCATTAAAGCAAAAGGTAGCCTCATCAGAGAAAACTTTGTGGTTCAGAAAGTTATGGTTTTCATCTTTGAGCAGGCAGAAGGTTCACCACTGAACTCGTTAACTTGCTGGGGTTCAAGCTCATTTGGCGCCTCTCAAAGAAGCGTTGACATTGCTTAACCATCTCCTGAGCCTCACGACCAGAAGTTGCAGAAAGCACAATATCGTCGGCGTACTCCAGAGCTGTATATTTTGTATTATTTAGTGTTATTTCGTAGCCGAGACGATGAAGTCCGCAAAGTAATTCATTGATTACTAGATTAAACAAATAGGGAAAAAGCGGGTCACCCTGTCTAATAGTCCTTATATGGATCCATCACAAGCTTGACTATTCTATGGTTGAGAGAGAATGTTTTCATAGCACGAATCAAGCTGTAATGGGAGACAGACTCGAACGCCTTATGCAGATCTAGTGTTACAATAGCGTGCGGGACAGCCAACCTTCTACACTCCTTGATGACATGCTGTGAGGTTAATGTGTTCGCCATACAGTAGTCAATATTAAAAAAAAAACCGTTGTGATGGATGATATTCAAGTTTTTTAGATCTAGCAGTTAATATCTTATGGAACAAACGAAGAACAATGCTGGTAACTGTTATAGGTCTCCAATTGTCCACTAAAGAGAGGCTGTCAACATCCCTGGGAATAGTCAACTTTTGAGATGGTTTCAATGGAGCTCTAGCAAAAAGTTCTAGTTCGTCTTCAAGGTTGGTTATATTAGGGCACTATGTGTACATGTAAGAATGTGTGTATCCAAGATATTTAAATTGGGTTCCAACATCAATATTGGGGATAATACGATCTGATGTTACGATTCTAGTTTTTGTGGACACATATAATTTCTTTTTCTGTCTCACACACTTGCGCCTCAACCCCTGAGCATCACGAGAAGTTAGAAAACAACACAAGGTAATCGGCATAAGCCAACGCAACATGCTTCGTTCCGTCAAGGTCAATATTAACAGGTAAGTTGTACAAATCACAGATAGTTCGTCGATAATTAAATTAAATAGATAGGGGGAAAGATGATCGCCCTGTATCACCCCGCCCCTATTTATCGGAATCTCCTCCGTTGTTGGACAACAACGTATATAGGTGGTTGAGCCCCTGTAAGACTCCATTATCAGATCAACTATCCGTCGATCAATTGAAAACTTGTTCATTGCCCGCCTCAGACTATGGTGGGATACCGAATCAAATACCGTAACGACTGAGTGAGGCCGGCGCCTTTTCCTACACTCCTTAATTACGTATTGTAAGGACAGAGTATTGCATAGAATGCTATCGATCTCTAATTGTAAGAATCCTTTCTGAGAGAAGTGATATTGAGATTTTTAAATCGACTAGCTAAGATCTTGTAAAACACTCTCAGAAGGATTGAGGGAACCGTAATAGGTCTCCAACTATCTACCTCATCGGTGTCGGCACCAGATTTAGGGATCAACGTGGTGCGACACTACTAAATAGTAACAATAAAGTTGGACGTAGCGTCTTTTTCCTGATTTCACTAAGGGTAATAAAATCAGGACCAGGAACAATTGACATTTTGGAGGCCAGTAATCTATCTAGATCCTCACGTTTTATAGGTGTGTATAAAGAAATAGGGCAAGGACGGGTGTTAGAGATAAAGTCGTTATCCTCTGTAGAGTGGCCAGGAAACAATTTATTGTAAACAGAGTAGACCGATCCTATATCGGGGAATCTATTGGGAACATCAAGAGATTTGTTAATAATAAATGCGGCCAAATTTTAGCGGTCATGTTTATAGAGTTCTTGGGTGCGCTGGTATTGAAAAGCCCGCAGATCTCGCAGATACCTGCTGACATTCAGCATAAATCAAATCAAGTAAGGTGCTAATAACACGAGGTGCAGAGCAAGAATTGCTCAATGAAGGACGAGCCAACAGTTGTAACCTATCCCGGACAAAACTGCTTGACAGTAATTCGGCCACATAATTCAGCACCGGATCCGCTGTAGAGTTGGCAGGAGGCAAGTCCGCCGCACCTGACAAAATACATGGATTAGATGAAAAAGAAGATTCCTGAGAAGAGTATTCGGAAGAGGCGGCCGAAATGACTGAGGGAGAGTGGTCGGATGTGTCGGCATCAACAGAATAATTAGAGGACGAATATCTATGTCAGAGTTCGGGAAACGTTCTTTAACTCTCGAAACAATTACAGGGTCATTATAGTGTGCTACTTTGTTGTTGTATTGAACACGAAACTCTCTAAAACAACACCATTACTATTTCTGAAACGAGGCTCGAGCTCCGTGGACTAACCATGACTTCTGGCAATTTTAGCTAATTAATGAGCAACACGGTCATGCCGCCGGATTCGTTCATAATGCGTAATGGGGCATGACTGTAACACATGGCAGACAGATTTTGTCGTAGGACATTTCGCCCTACAACGTCGTTGATTTGATGGATTCTGGAGTCCACCAGCTGTTGGTAAGATATTTCCACGGATCTGGACCGCGCCAATGTAGTGAGTTCCATTCGAATACTCTGGAGTATCGTAGATCCATATAGAACCACAAGAAGAATAACCAATGGACCCCAATCCATTGCTGGCGTTGGAAGATTCCAGCTTTGATGACCAATAAGAGGCCTCGGCTTTGAGGCCGTTTCCAATAAATCTAATCTAGGATTCTGACAGAGACCGGATAATTGTGTCATTAATTTTATTAATGTGCAAGAGACGCCTGTATAGAATGGATGGAATCTTTGTCGAGAAACGTATCAAGCCCAGATCACCACCCCCGAAGCGGAGCATAAAGGTAAGAGTTTGTAAACTGCTTTGGCACTTGAAGAATCCTTTTCACTAGGAGACGTTTAAGGTTTGTTGATTGAAGGTGTCTGAAAGGTGTATAAATATTTTGGTAATATTTATATATAGTTATATATATTTTGGTTATAATATTAAGTTTCTGGAACGGTTTGAGAGGAGCACGTGACACACTCTTTCCAATTCCACCTTAATTGTATCATGATCCCTGGTCTGAATTCCCATGAAGCTATATTTATGTTCCAGATACTTAAATTGTTGTCGAACATCTACATTCGGAATCACCGTCCCTGAGGCAACAATAGGGAAACGTGTTGAAACAATTTCTTTTGTCCGGGTAACAAATTTACTATCATTTGGAGGGATTCAGCACCATTTGGCGACGAGAAAAGAATCTTTCGAATTGGCGAACTAACAATTGTCATTCTCGCCTAGAACTGGCAACGAGCACAAGATCGTCAACATAGGCAAGAGCGACATAATTAATACCATCAATATCAATCCAAGATGAATGGGAGTGTAAATCACCAAGTAACTCATCCATCACAAGATTAAAGAGAAAGGGGGACAGAGGGTCACCTTGTCTTACTCCCCGTAGAAATTGGACAGATGACGTGTGAACCTCACCACAACGTGATTGTAGATCCAATAATTTTCTCTTCAATTGAGAATCGACGCATCGCCCTCTCCAGACTACGATCAGATACTGTGTCAAACGCTTTTGTAAGGTCGAGCGTAACAATAGAGTGTGGTATATATCCACCGCTCTACAGTTTCTAACTTACATTTGAAGCAACAGGATATTGGCCAATGTGCCGTCAAGATCAACGAACCCTCTTTGTGAATAATGGAAATCAAGGAGTTTAAAGCGAGAGGCCAATATCTTATGAAATATTCTTAATATGACGGAGGAGACTATGATGGGTCTCCACTCATTCGGAGAGTTAAGGTCGGCACCATTTTTTGGTATCAAGGTGGTTCGACAAGCCTTCAGAAGTTTGGAGAGATCGTACGTCCTGAGACTCCGGATGTTGGGGTTCATCCGCAATGTTAGTGACTGGATTGGGTGAGGAAGACAATTCATTAGACAGAAACAAGGGTGTAAGACCATTAGATTGTGCTACCATTTCATTTGGATTAATGTTGTGTTCAAAAACATTCGACACCATTGTTGAAGTTAAGAGATAAGACGCTGGGATCGATTGCAGTGCCAAAGATTGCTGCACCGTCACGAGCACCAATCGATAGATTTAGTTTATCATTACGGATGGATTCAAAACGATCTTTATAAGGTTTCGTACGCCGATGGTTTTTTATCTGCTCCGTAGATCGATTGGTGAGGATAGAAAATATTTATTAACGTGAGGACCTCTATATGAAAGTCCTTTATCAATTAATTGAAGTGATTCGCTCTTTGTCCAAGGACCAATAGTCCTGGTATCACAAGCCTCGGCCTCATTGTTAAAATCATGCGGATGAGCTTTTCTTATATGTTGTCGTAAGCCAGGATATGAATCAAATTCCCTGTCGCAGTAAGAACATTTGTGATCGTCCCTCATCAATTTACCTCAAGGGGTTTTTCGCCTGAGATATCTGCTAAAGGGCCTAACGAATATTCACTTTTTAATTTATATAATGACCCTATGCTGTAACTACCAAATTTGCGTTCAGTAGCACGAATTATTTTGGAAAATTGCTCATAGCATTTTATGTTTTTTCTATGTAGCAGCACCCTCGGTATGTTGTACCTTAAATCTTTTACACCGTTCTTTAATCTTCCAGTGTATCAGATCATCTGTTGTTTGGACATTTAAATGAAGGAATTGTTTAGCAGCTCTTCTTATAAGTCTATCTGCATCTATACACGTTTTGTATTTGTAGTGATCGACAGGATTTGAAATCTGTATTGCAGCTTTGCCTCCTGGTGCCATAGCAAAGGTACCCATTAGCACCCTCATCGCACCCGTCGAGACCGTGCGGCACACACGCAAACCTATTGTTTACAGTCATCATTTTAGTATCTTCATCAATATTAATTTGAGTTCCTTTGATCGTTCTTATTTTATTCATGTGTTCTGATAGATTATCTCGCCGATCAGAGTGGGCCACATCCTCAGCCGGCCGACCCAGCACAGGCATTGTTTTACTGGTTGGAGGGCTGACTCTATAACTGTTTATTTATAAATCCATATGTAGGTCCGCTACGTTTATATTTGATCTGCTGGTGTGTGAACCCTCGCTCATCATTCTTTGATCATCAGACAAAGGTATAAATCAGACATTGGTATAAAATTGGAACAAAGAAGATGTGCATCCCATTAATGTTTGTAACAGTCCCAGCTATTATTTATAAATGCTTTTCTGGTCATGATTGCGGAGTAGCTCCAATTCCGTCCACAGCGCCTTTGCCATGGCTGGAGGCAAAGAAACACCAATTTGTTTTCACACCCCAGTCCACTGCAGAATAACACAGAGTTGATAATGTGTAACTATTCTTAAACTGTGCAGCACAACCATCAGAAAAAATCGTTACATTCTTAAGGAGTGGATACCCAGATTTCAGATTTTCGATCATTTTTTTTCAAAAAGACCCAGACAGCATATTTATCGTGGGGATAATTCATTGCTTACAATCACATACAACAGTTTTTCTTGGGCTTTATTCGCCCACGTACATCCCATAAATAGTGTCACTTGAGGGTTGTTCCAATACGCAGCCTATATTTCGTCCTGAGAAAAAATTGCAAAGTTTTCTACGAAGTCCACGTGTAAGACTATAATGTGAATTCTTCCTTCTTGTTGTCGAAATATTTGATTTGTCTTTTACAAACACATCGTGTTTAAATTTGGAAGTATGTAGATTAAGTTCTTTAAAAAGATCTTTATGGTTCCAGGAACTACTACTTTTTGGCATCTAGTTTCTTGAGTTTGCCACTGCTTCCATGTAGTTTCGAAGAATGCATGAATTAAATTTTGACCTTCGTCGATAAACGTCTTTCGAGCAGTTTTTTTTATGTAATAAACCCATTGTGGGTATTTTTACTAAATGCAGCAAAACTGCTTTTCTTTTGGTTGGGATTTCCTCAGGAAGTGCTTTTTTGGCTTTAACGACAGCCTTTTTCAACGTATTTAACGCAACACCGGTTCTTCTGGAGTGGGTTTTTGTAAATTTTTCTGAAATGACCCATATAAGTAAGAAATTCAGTAGTAGTCATCCATCCTGAGCTATTCCTAGCTCCATTTGACTCATACTTGAAACGTGGAAACACAAACATTGGCTGTATCGTGTTTCCAGCGGCACTGGCTGCTAACTCTACAGTAACCAAAGTGCCGCGCTTAACAGACACTATAGCACCGACCTATTTTATACATTTTTGGGCTACTATCTTATTTTGCTTCATCACAGTCCTCTCTTCAGTCTCATCCAAGTTCCAGATTCTTGATGGTGTCAATTTATATTTATTCACATTATGTCTGTTAAATACAGATGCACGTCCAGCACTAGTTGCTTTTGGCCTTCTTATAGATAAAACGGGGTTTTTCTTTATAAATTCAGTGAACCAGTCAACTCCAGTTTCTCGATACTTGTGCCATTTTTTGGTTCTTTTACTAAATCAGCAAGTCTCAAGTTGCAATTTTCTTCTCGAGAATTGCTAATAAACTTGATCTATTAGTTTTGCATATTTTGATATTTTGATTGGATAGGATAACAACATCAATATTATGTTCCATTGAAATGTCCAACAACCAGCCGAATAGATCTTGTGCTGCATTCTAATCTCTTGAATTTTCCCTCGAATTTGTACATTTTTTCTCTAGTGCTTTTTCAAATCTGGAGGGTTCTTCATAACATTTTGAAATAAACTATTCTCTCAATCTGTTGCCATTGCGTTCGATGGTTAATAAGAAATCAGCTGACGTCTCTTGTGCTGCTTTTCCAGTTGCTATATTGAATAAAAAGCACATTTCCATATCTTGACTGAATGGATTTATATTTATTTTTATTTTATTTACAAATTTTTTTAAGCGAACAATATGCTTCCTCATGTTGTTTGGCTCTAAATCTGCAGTCATATTTCTTCAAGCTTATTTCTTGGTACACATATAAAATACTTGAAAATATAGAATGACTCTTAGTCCAACGTTGACGATCATCCAGAGTATTAAGATAACAAATTAATCTCTTTCTAGCATCTTCATTTATTGTCTGCTCTAATGTGAGGTCAATCGGTTGTCGAGAAAATGGCTTTACAGTCCTCTTTACTTCAAATGAACTTTTTTTTTAATTTTTCTTTTAATCCAGGATGTTTCGTCAATTCTCAACAAGTTGTCATGATACTTCACGATCCAACGAGCATTATTAAGTTGACTAAATATAAAAGTGTTCTTTATGATACAAATGTCAAGAGGCGGAGCCGAGTGGAGCAACTAAAGTTACCTGTTTTTGGATTTTTCAACTTTTTGCACTCTCAGAAAAAACTGGGTTATATTCAATGCGACCTGTAGAAAAACCCTGATTGTTCGGGACTTCCTTAAAATACTAGGTCATATATTGGGCCCCTTCTCCGCCCCGCCAAACAAGCCCATCAGAAGCAATAAGAAAAAAAAAATTTTGACGACTCCTCGGAGTATTTTCATCCAAATGTTTTATCAATTCTAATTATTCTTCAGAGTTTAAGGCAGTTGCGTTAAAGTTCTATTTTCTGGCAATGCTTGTAATTTTTTTGTCACAGCATCCCTACTTTGTATCGAGGCGTAGTGTGGTAACTGAAGGCGGGATTGCGGGGAGGACGATTAACCGCATTCCCAGTCACTGGATTGAGAGTGGAGAGTGGTAGCAGAACTGGACGAAATGGGTCGGCGGTCGTACCAATCAAAGGCGTGAGTTTAGAAAGGAAGGCTTTTTACAGTGTGGATGAACAAACGGGGGTGGTCTCGGTGATTTAAAGCACCCACCAACAGGTGAGCAAGGCGGCAAGGTCAGGCGGGAGGTGGTGGCTAGTGATGTTGCGCTACCTCCTGACCGGCAGAAGTGAAAGACAAAACGTAACGACGGCAGTGGCGACTGAAATCGCGCTGTCGTCCGTCCGCAAACGGCTAAAAGACGAATATGGTACGCCAACTACCAGAAAAGGAAAAATGGGGCACCTAGTGCACAGGGCGACGAACAACTTATCCCGCTAATTTTTAGGAAGGCGGAGGTTGGTGGGTTCGCCTGTCAGTGGTCTCGTAGATGATGTGAGCGGGGGAGGTTTGAGTCGTGGGTCCAATGCCGTGAGGCGGGTGTGCGGAGAGACCTAGGTCTCGGAGTTGTTTAACTGTATGTGGCCAGAGGCTATTACCGGATATTGATAGTTTGAAAGAATGGCGATGTCATCAGCAAATATTCCAGTGATTGTGTCCTCAGTTACTGGCAAATCTGACGTATACAAAACATACAATAGTGGTCCAAGTACGCTGCCCTGTAGCACCTATGAGGCAATCGGAAAGTTTTCCGACTTTTCATCGTTTACTTTTGTTTGGAATTGCCGGTCACTTAGAAAAGATTTAAGTAGATTGAAATACGATAATGGAAGAATTCATTCAATTTTGAAGAATAGTCCCAAATGCCATACTTTGTCAAAAGTCTGACTGATGTCAAGAAAGATCGCTGAGTAATATTTTTCATTTTCAAGTGCTTTATTTATTGTCTGAGTATTCTATGGATTTGCTGTGTTGTAAAATGAGCTCGGCGAAAGTCGAACTGGTGGTCTGGAATCCATTCCTCAGTTCCGATGTTATTGTGGATTCTGTGAAGTATTAATTTTTCAAGCAACTTATAGGGCGGTACGATGTGACATCTGATAGGTCTATCCCAAGCTTTCCGATCATTATGATTTGTACAATTCTTAATTGCTTTGGCCAGCATCCTGTTCTTAAGATGGCATTAAAGATATACATTATTTGAATTATTCCTTTTTTTGGCAGCTCTTTAAGCATTTTGGCTGTATAAGCTCTATGCCAGGTGATTTTTTTTGGGATTGAGTAGCTTTATTTCATCAGTTATCTCTTTTGGTGTTATCAGTTTAAGTGTTTGTTTTATTACCAAAGGGGTCAATAAGCTTTGCTCGACTTCTTGGTATGATTTGTTGTTAATGCATATTTGCTATTTCTTTGTCGCTTTTAGCCCATGGACCATTATTACTTCTTCTTATCGGTGGAGCAGTTAATTTTAGTTTTCTTGAGTTTTTTATAGGCCTCCAGATAGAGAGTTGTCAAATCTAGTTAGTTTAGAAACTTACTGTTCATATAGTTTTGATTTTAAACGTTGCCTCAGTTGGTTATAAATGTTCTTATTATGAGGATTGTGTGTTCGTTGCCATTATTTTGCACGTGCTCTTCTCTTCTCGGCCACTAGTCTTTTAATTTCCAGTGGTATGTCTTGTGTTTGCTTTTTTGAGTGAATTTGAGGTGTTGATTCTTACGCAATTTTATATAATTGCGATAGTATTGGGTCCTGTAAATATCCTTCTGCTACTGTAGAAGATTTCCATCCTCCGTGTCTCTTGATTGCACTGAGATTTGCACCAGAATCTGCCAACAGTGTTGCGGACGACCGTCGCAAATAATGACCAGTATAAAGTGTGGCGTCTGGAAATTCTGAAAATGATGCAATAAGTGAAGGGATTTTTCCAATTGTATTTATGCCAACTGTAACATTTGTTTTAGTATCGCGTTTCCCAAGTCTCTAATATTTTCTAGCTTCATCTGACACAGTTCTTCCCAGCGTTGCCGAATCTTCGACAGTTTCTACTGTACCTACATTTCACTCCGCACCTGTCTGTTCAAGCCCATGTTTTGGATGAAAATCGTACATTTGAAAAAAAAAATTTAAGGGTGTTAGCAGTGGAATTGAGATCTGGATTTTTGCAAGTGTTATCCACACATGGTACACTTGCTTACCTTTCAGGTGAGAGGTGTACCATCATGGTTAAAGTACCGAGCCCTTAGCTATACAAGATCCAATAATTATATGGGTCCTCCTTCTGAAACCCTGTTTTATAAAATGACTTGAATGAAACCATTGCTGACTCTTAGACCATAGTTTATTCCATCAACAATGTTCAACCTTGCATTGACAAATTACAAAATCCCATTCTGAACCCACAAATTCAGACTAAGCAGAGTTTGAGCCGATTCATAACTTAGTCTGTTTCTATGTTTTCTAATTAATAATCCTGCTTTTGAAAACAGGCGTATTGCTAATACATCTCTAGCCCAGTATCCTCGTTTTCATCACTTTCGTACTCTTTCACTGTACTTTTGCTGTACTGTACTGATTCTCTTTGCGCGTTGTGTTTTTTATAACTTTATTCAAATTTTTCACACCACACTTGTTCCATCTCTTTACCCCAGACCGTTTTAAAAAAAGTCTCAACTTTGGGCCGTGGATCAAGAATTAGTACAGCACAATACGTCCAGTTTGTTTTATAATAATACTTAAGCCTTTTTTCTCGTCCAGACTAGAATGCATACATTGAAGCTAGATCACTTTCGCTCTTATCTTCGATATTATTAAGCTTAAAAATGAATTTCTCAATATTATCCAACATCATGTTGAAGCCTAATATTACTGATGGTAGTGACACGTAGCAGTCACCCCCTAGAACTGTACTGAGAGTTTCAAATTGTATTAAATATTTGTTAAATATTCCATTCAGCATGACTTATTTTCAAGAAACTTAGTTCATCATTCCACATCAACAGCAGCGATGGAATTAGTGCTGGGACTCAGTCCCCTACACCTTGTTGTGGAGGCAGAGGCATCGGCTGCTTCTTATCGCTTGAAAATTAATGGGTTAGGAAGAGAGCCCGTGTTTAAAGGATCTCATACCGAAATCCATCGGAAAAGAGACAATATTACTGTCCTAAGAATATTATTTGACAGAATCAACACAGTCTATCGATTCAACAGGAACTTTAAGGTAGCAGTACTAGAAGGGGAAAGATTGATAGACAAGTGAGAAAACATGCATCCAGGAGGAAGCGTTTGGCACACAGACGGTTCCAAGACGATCGTGAACACATGAATAGGGGTAGTGGGGCCCAGGCATGAGGAGTCAACTTCTCTTACGCTGGGAAATGATTACTTCATATTCCAAATGGAACTAATAGCCATAATGACCTGTGCACAGGTCACGTTGTGGAGGAACTATAGAAATGGAAGCCTCCACATCAAAACAGACAGTCAAGCACTGCTTAGATCACGGAGGGCTGTAGAAATAAAATCCAGACTAGTGCTGGAATGCTTCGAAGTACTGAAGGAGCTTGCTGAACATAACAAGGTGATCTTGAAATGGGTGCCAGCTCATCAAGGCTTCGAAGGAAATGAAAAAGCGGACCTCTTGGCGAAAGAGGCCGCCAAAACAGCTCTAAAGGGGCTATAAGGGAAGAATTAGAACGAAAACACCAACTCTACTGGGAGAAATTACCAGGAATTACTCCTAGATTTAAATAGGAGGAAACTAAGGCACATCACAGGACTGTATACTGGTCACTGTGCACTGACAAAGCATCTCAATAATATTGGGATTGTAAAAGACCCAACATGTAGGGCCTGTGAAGAGGAAGATGAAACTTCGCTTCACATGTTATGCTACTGTGAGGCCTTGAAGGATCTGGGAGTATTTGGGAGGGGAATAGATCTCTCCCGATGAAATAAAAAGGACTCCTTTACACGATATCCTGGACTTTATCAAAAGGAAGGGGGGAAGACAATTAACCCAAGTTAGGTGTGCTGACGGGTGTAAAAATGGCCTCGTAGGCCGAGGTACAGCTCGTATGTGAGGGACTGGAAGAAGAGACCTTACACAAAACAGTAATAATAACAGTTGTTGTTCTTGAACAATTTCACAAACGTTAGTAAAATCACTGGCCTTATACAGTTTGCGACATCAATGTGAGTACATAGGAAAAATCGTGGTCACCGCCCATAATGATATCTTCTACACAAGTTAAAACGAGATAAAGAAAAAAGGGCGGTTATATTATGGCAAATTTTTACTATTGTAAACTTCTATTTTACACCATTGATGGATAGTTCGACCCTATTTTATGGACAAGAAAATAACAGCAAAATTAGTTTGTAATTCTCTATTGAAAGAGACAAGGAGAAAACATATTTTGGACATCCAGTGTCTTTGTCATGATCGTTGCAATATTTTTCCAAAACAAGGATAACAGATAGGCGCATCCCAAAATCAATGCATCAGACAAAGAGCACACTACATTTGTATAAACTTAAAATTCTTAGAATATTTTGTTATTTATTTTAATCCATTCAATCTTAAGTTGCTATTATTACCTAATAGAA
>JAZBGY010001782.1:0-16936 GCA_037414755.1 Lydus trimaculatus
CTGCTTAGCCGCGGAAGTCTTATGTGAGTCAAGGTGTCACACGTGCATAATAATGTGTTCAGAGGTTTAATTGTCGGATCCGTATAGTTTGCATCTCTCACTGTTTAATTTGCCCAGTTTTTTTAAGATGGTATCGCATTGGGCAGTGCCTTTACCAGTCTTAGTTCATTCCTACTTAGGTCGAGAAACTTTCTGGCATTCTGATGTAAATAAACTTCTTTGCTGTCGCATTCCTGGACAGTGTCTACAGTTGAGCATTTTCCTGCTCCATTCCTACGCATAGATTTTCTACGTCTGTTCTTGCAAGGTCATCAGCTATTTCCTTTCAAGCAGTAGCACCCGTGCAAAGGTAAGTTTACTGCTCTGTTGTTTCAGAGATTGACAACATTCCTAGATGGTTTTAGACTCGAGAATATAGGCCTTTAAAGCTTTCAACATCGCCTGACTACTAGTCAAGATGTAAATTTGTGTGCCTTTGAGGTTTCTTCATAAACACTCTCTAGTCTCTAGTGCACATTTTTAATATTAGAAAAGTTTCGACTTGCATTATGGTTGGCGACTTTCCTAAGGCTAAGGATGCCCTATAGTTGGGTTCATATATTTCTATATCCATTGTTGATTTTAAATCCATCCGTGTACCAAATGGAGCAATGGAGGATTTCCAATTTAGTCTACGTATCCAGGCTCTTGTCTTTGGCGGTTTTCCAGCATCATTTTTTGGAAATACTCGAATAAAAACTGATTTCTGTCTTATTCATTTCTATCTATATACGAAAAATCATCAAAATTGGAAGTTCTCACCTTATACTTACTTTATAATGGTACTGTTCAAAAATTTTAAGACTATCCTTTAATTACAGTCAATCAAATGAAATTTTCATTAATATCCTTGAGTTTACGTGTGATTATTTTATCTGATTAAGCATATTTATACAAATAGAATAATAATATTAACCTTGTTACTAATTGTAAGATATAAAAAAACAAAAAAAAAAAACGTTATAACAACTCTAATTGTATTTATTTCTTATTAAATTGTTTCAGTAATTGAATGTGGTGATGATATTAAAAAATGTATAGATGATCGTACATTAATAATAGCAAATCATCAATCAACTGGTGATGTACCATTATTAATGCAAACATTTAATCCACATAAACAAATTTTATCAAATATAATGTGGATAATGGATAGTTTATTTAAATATACAAATTTTGGTATTGTTAGTTTTATACATAAAGATTTTTTTATTAAATCAGGCAAATCAAAACGTGATAAATCAATAAATGAATTAATTAAACATTTATATGAAATTTATATACCATTAAATCGTAAATGGTTAGTATTATTTCCGGAAGGTGGTTTTTTACGTAAACGTAAAGCTATATCACATCAATATGCATTAAAAAATGGTCTACCATTATTGAATAATGTATCATTACCTAGAGTTGGTGCTTTACAAGCTATTATAGAAACAATTGGTCCTAAAACTGTAGCTAATAATAATTCATCGAATAATATACATGGTTTGTTTGTTTATTTTTTTTTTGTAAATTTCTATTATTATTTTAATTAACAAAATAAAAACAATTTTAGATGAAATCAGTGATAAAACTACAACACTCGAATGGATATTGGATATAACGATTGCATATCCGAATGGTGATCCAATTGATTTGGCTGCAATTGTATTTGGTCATCGGCCACCATGTACAACAACAATCTTCTATCGTTTATATCATTGTAAAGATGTACCACAAGAATCTGATAGTTTAACAAAATGGTTATTTGAACGTTGGCAAGAAAAAGAACAAATGTTGGATTATTTTTATAAAAATGGACAATTCGAACAACAACAACAACACCAACATGAAACATTACAACAAGATTATTTACGTTTTATTATTTTACATTTATTCTTTCTAATATCAACATATATTCATATCCAAATATTTACGGTGGCATATCATTATTGTTGTTATTTGATTTATTAACGTACCGTTATCGCATATCTAATCTATCTTGTACGTTTATATGTGTAAAAGATGGATTAGAATTGCGTTGAAATTATATCAGTTTTTGGGAGGATTAATCAAACAAAAAAACAATTGGTTGAATTTAATTGAATTAAACAAGGAATTGTGTCGAAACTCTGTGATTTGTGCTATTTACATAATAATTGTTCGAGTGAATTAAATTTGACCAAATTCTTATAAATCAGATGTTGAAAATAAAAATTTATTGTACTTAGAGTGTCTTAATCTGACAATTGGATGATTTGGGTAAATAATAATGTTTTGTCATTTTTAAAAAAAAATCAATAATATTGATAATAATTAGTAAATAAATAAATAAATAAGAATCTTGCCTTGCATGTTTCAATGTTGATATCAGTAAATATGATGTAAATATAGATTTTTGTACAGTAGTTAGGACCAATGTGCATTTTATTGTTCTTCTCTCTTTTGAACTAATTAAGATAAAAAACTTTCGCACATGATGGTAATATGAAAAGCTCAATAAAAGTTGACGTCCATTTTTTTTATCAAATTGAACACAGTCATTGTTTTATGCACTTTGCTTTAATTAAGAAATCTTCCCCTTTATTCGTTTTATTTAAATTAAGTTATTGTATTTTTGTAAATTGCGATTTTCTTTATAATAATAATAATAATAAAAAGATTGTTTATAAAATTTGTTTAATGAATATGAATAAATATCATTAATTAAAAAAAAAACACTTTAATGGTACCAAATTTAATACACAATTAAAACAAATCAGTACAAAAGATTTATGAATAAAAATACGTTATGGGTACATTTTATTGACTTATTAAATCTTATAAATTACCTGGCAGAAAGTGGCAAAGGTTTTTTCTTTTGCTTTGTTTTGACTTATGAAACAGGTAAACGAAAAAAAGAATGAGAAAAAAAGAAACGAAGAGGAAATAGAGAAATTATGCTGTATATACAAGAATTTTCATTTAGTTACTCAATCATCAAATTAAAACATAAATAATTTCATGATGTTGTATTTTCACCATTATCCGCTGTGTAATTATTTGACGTACCATTGACAACAAACGATGTACCTAAACCATATAAATGGCCGGAGAATTTCGAATCATCAATTGTGTCCTCGAAAAACATCTGAAATCATTCAAATTATCATTGAGTTGCTTTTTTTCCGTAACATTGAGCGACGCCGTGTCTTCCACTGATGATACAAATGGTCCGAGGATATACATATGTTTGACTTAGATATACGAGTAAACCTCATGAAGTGGAAACTCCCGATTTTGCAGATTTTTGGCTTATAGATAGACCAAATTTCAATAAAACTATATTCAGTCGGTTATAGGAATCATTTGGCCGCTTTAGCCTCCCTGAACTACGACCACAGCCGATCTATTGATATCCAAGGAAAGATATCTTTTCAGTAGACGATAGTCACACTGCTTAGATGCGTGAGTCTTATGTGAGTCAAGGCGTCACACTTGTATAATAATGTGTTCGAAGGTTTCATTGTCCGATCCGCATAGTCTACATCTCTCACTGTTTGATTCGTCCAGTTTTTTGAGATGGTATCTCATTGGACAGTGCCCAGTTAAGAGTCTTGTCACAAGATTTAGTTCGTTTCTACTTAGCATTCTTAGGCATGCCACGACAATGGAGCATTTCTGCACTCCATTACCACCCACTGATTTCCTACTTTCTGTAGGTATTGGTAAGGCTTTAGACCTGAATGCAGCCATAAGAGTTAGGGAATACCTGATGGCCTGATACTAATGCAAGGATAAGTTTATTGCCTTTAGACAGTTAGTTCAGAGATCGATGTCATTCCCAGAAGGTTTTTGACTCATCCCCCAACTTACATCCCTTAAATCAACATTCATCGCTAAACGTCAAAAAATCCTACAAACAGGTAACTTTCAGTACTCAATTTGCTATTCGTATTCAAAATTCCAGTATCATAAACTTAGCCACAAATAAGGCATTGAATATTCGATTACGTATTAAAATAGCCCTTTGGATTCAGTGTTTGAATTATAAAAATAATTTTTCAGGGTGAACTTTAACCCCCATTTTTTTTTTTAAACTTGAGAACGACCACGAATGGCGCAATTAGAATTAGTTTCTCTATCTATATACCAAAAATCTAGTTTTCACCTCGTAAGGTGTACTCGTCAGTAATTTTTAGAAAACCGAATAACAACAAACGATTCAAGCAATTAAACAATGAAATGATAACAGATGAAGATGTGACGCTCAACGTTTGTTGAATAAGCCGTAAATTACTTCTTTCATTTTGAAGAACGCCATGCCTGTCAGTAATGAATCTGATCCTGCTTGATGTTGTGGTCCTATCCGTTCCAAGTCGAGCTGTTCGGCCACCTCTTGTAGACCGCCTTTCAAATTCTTACAAGACTTCATTAAATACTAAAAGAAACAAACGAAATAATAATAATAATGAAAATTTTTTAAATATTTTTCATTATAAATAATTGATAATTATGAAAATAATTTTAATACTTTAACATCATAAATCGCCGGAAAATAAAGTCGTAACAATTCGAAAAAATCATTCTCATCTTGTGGCAAATGATTATCGGTCAACAATTTAATTAGATAACCGAAGTCGTAACCGGAATGAAAAGATAGCCATTTTATATTATCCATCAATACAATACCAGATGTCATCAATAATTCAGCAAAATCTAACGGTTCTATACCTTCATCTTCATGTTTTTTAAATTGAATGCCGGAATTTGTTAGTAAATCGATGCTGTCTTGGGCGTACATATCTTCCCTAAATTTTGGACAAATTTGTTTCAAAAAAAAACAATATCAAAATCGTTATAAGCTACTTACTGTAAATTAAATTTGAAATTAAATTGCCATGTTGTGTAAGCACCACCTGGTGTTTTACCATTATCATCAAGAAATGTTAATCCTAATTGAATTATCCTTAACAAATCAACATTACATCTTAACATTTGATATTGGTAATCGGCTGAACTTTTAAATTCACCAATTGGTCGGGCAACAACACCAGGAAACTCTGTATCCATTGCAACATAATGGTATTTTTGGACTATCTATAATACACAATTTGGTTAGTACACAAAAAACTAGAAATTCAACTAAACAAATACTTGTCTGATGGTACGGAATTCTTCTTCTAAATTATGGGCCCAAACGTCCCTAATACCACACTCTTCGTTACTTGAGTGGTTGTTAACACCACCAATAGCAGCAGGCATATCACACTATTACAACCACTTGCCGTATTTTATTTAAACTTACTGTTTAATAATGTTGAACCAAAATTATTCAATTGATAAATACGAAAAACAAACAAAAAAAAATAAACGAAAGAAAAAAAAACAATAGAAAAATTGAAGAGAAACCAACAGCACCCCACTATTCTTCACACTTCAAATAATAATAACACACACAATATCTGAAAATTTCAACAAAATTCATATATATTTTCATATAAAAACAGTAATATAGAAAAAAACTTAACCTAACATTTAGAATTTATGCGGGAAATTTTTCTAATTAATAAATAATACCTTGATTGTATTTGATATTGATAAAAGCTATAATTGTGTAAGTTTATAATAAACACCGAAATTTGAAACATAAGTAGCCATACAGAAGACTATTTGTTAGAAAATCTGTGGAATTCTCTTCGATTTTTGACAAATAAGCTTGACATTTCACAATTGAATTCACATATAGTAAACTGTATTATCGATAGAAACATTCCGGAATTGTGATACGATTGCCATCTATTGTAACCGATTACAGTTATAGGAAGACAGTGTCGGCGTTTTTAGGGTAATTTGTTTTCAAATTAATCAAACTCCAATTAACTTACAAGATTAAAGATGAATAAACTACATATTATAGAAGACAGTTCGATATATTTTATAAATTTGAGATATAATGCTGTTTAGTTTTAAGCTTATTATTGTACTGCAATGCTGGACTGGCCAGGGTGTCAGGCTGACCTATGGCAAAGAATACATAGTCCATAGAAGCTCATAAGTCCAATTTTAGTGACCCATGTAAATCTCAGTACCCACCCTGAAAATCCGAGGGCGACACTTGTTCAATGTCGGTAATTAAGGTGATTACCATCAATAGAACTCATTGTCAGTAGCAGTCGCCATCAGTCGCTGATGGCGCCTAATGGACAGTCAAAATTATTTGAAAAATGAAAACTAATAAAAGTAATAAAAAAAATAAATTCTCGCCTTAAAATACATGACTGGCTGCCAGCGACTGCTACTGAGTTCTATTGGTAATCAGTAGTAATAATCACCGACATTGAACAAGTGTCGCTCCCTGAGTTTCTGGGTAGGTACTAAGGTTTACATGGGTCACAAAAATTCGACTTATGAGCTTCTATGGACTATGTATTCTTTGCCTATGGTAAATCGGTCCATTTTAGTCAACGGCAAGTGGATTATATTGAACATAATATTTAAATTGAGAATTTAAATTGTATCTTTTGAAAACCTGTTTTTGTTTACAATCTGAATACTAAAATACAATAATAAAGAAATAAATCTTTGCGTCCTAGATATTAGTTTACTAGTTTAGTATCCCTGCTACAACTCAAGCCATCTCTGACTTACATTTGCGCCACAGAGGGACGGCAAGTCTTCTTACATTTCGAAAACAATAAATACGTGATAAAGATTTGTGTAATGCCAGCACTGTTTTTGTTTTTTATGTCAAACCGGCGCCCTGCTGACTTTTCCAAATCATCTTTTGCTTATGCCACTTGGACTCCTTATTAAGGTTAACACAGCAATCTTTTTGATTTTTTTTCGCCAACAGTTGCTGGCTACGCCACTGCGCTAACGTGCCGCCTAAGGGTAACCAAATTTTGGGGCGGCCAAGAAAAGCTTAAAAGTAATTGCTACCATGCAGAAAAGATTAAAGAAATGCTAGGTTTCCTTCATATGTAACTCCACCGCTAAATTGCAGTAAATTATTTGTAATTCTTTCTTCTTCTAACAATAAGTTTCGCGCACAGTTAAGCGCCTTTCTCTTCGTCAAATAACAAATTAATAATCAATGAGCGGACAAATATCTAGGAACTCCACTGCCTGTATTTTCACCAACATTCGTGATATTATTGATATCTATATTCAAAATTACCGCCTTAATTTTAAATTAAAACCGTTGATCCATCATTTACTCGACTGCTACCATCTAGTGAAATTAATAGAAACTATGCTAAAGACAGTGGCGTCACTTATAGGGCGTAAACATGGTAACTTATTAATAAAACAAATTTAAACAAATTCAAATTTGAAACGATAAACAAATTAATTATAGTTTTCAACAAGTTAATTATGTGTTTATTATTTATTTACGTCGATACTTTAATTTATTTATTTACAAATTATTAATAAAAAAAAAGAAATAATCGTTATAAATTTGAAAATATATAAATTTTAATGTTGAATATGTAATAATTGTATTAAGAAAAAAAAACATTAATAAATATTCCTGTATAAATTATGGAAAAACCCAAATAAACGGATTTCCTAACAAAAACAAGGTCGACTCGTTATAGTAATTTACAAAAAAAATAAATAAAAAAAAATAGAATACAACGAGAACATTTCTATTAACACGGATTTACATTAAATACTTAAACATTTATACTAATTATTATTATGAAAGAAGTAAGAGAAACTAAACAATTGAAGGTTGATCTCAATGCTTTGTTTTTCGGTAATTACTGATTGTAGATTAGTGTGAACTAATCTAATATTAACGAAGTTATTATTATTGTTTATTAATGTCTTTGTTCCATTGATTATGACAATCAAATAGAAACCTTAAAATCGAAAATTGCCGCAAAACAATGAAATAAACAATATAATAGAAATTATAAGATGAAGATCTTGTATAGACAACAACAACACCAACAACAATCAAATAACAAAAAAGTGTATTTGAGTTGTTGTTTATCTTGAACTGAATGTCGGTAAATCAACGAACTTCATAGACAGTTGAACATGGTAACGAAGTTGACCGTGGAGCTAAAATAGATAAAAAGATTCATCTAAATATGTTATAAAACTCCAGGTAGATGTTTTAATTATTGTTGATTCAGTTGAGATCGGCAAACTTGTATATAAATTGAAACCGAATGGATCTAATGTTGTTAGTTTAATTTCGTTTTGTTTTCAAAATTACGCGTTTTTGTGAAGCGAAATTTTAAATGTTTTTAATTTGAAAAACATATAAAACGAACTATGAAAATTATTTATTTATTTTACAGTTTAATTAGTTTCTATTGTAATTTAAAAGGATGTTTAAGTGTTTTAGGACAACCGAATATCGTATTTATTATTGCTGATGATCTTGTAAGTTGTGTTGAATTTTCATATTTACGTAATTTTATTAATTAAATTCCATCGTTTGTTACTAATAACCAGTAAATTATTAATTCCGCATTCTTTATTAATTATCATCACTCTTTCATAATTAGCTTGTTTTTCGAAATTTGTTTTCCACTCCAATTTCAACCGATTTCCCAATTTATTTGCTCAACCACTCTTTAAACAATTTTTAAATAAAAATTGTTCCCAAAAGTATTAATCTAGCAGATCCTCGATCTTAATCTCGATCTCCACCGCTACACAGTCAACAATTCGTTCTTTAATCCTTATAGTTGACAACAGAAAGAACGACGAAAAATTATGATCAAGATTAGGATTGAGATTGTGACTTACCAACAGAGGTGCTCTAGACTTTTCTAACGATACTTAGAAGTATCGTTATTTTAGTTTTTTTCTATGATGGTTAAGTTTGATAAAATTTACTTTCAATGTTGAGAAATGATAAAAAAAATTAGTCTGGGTGTTGTTACCTCTATTATATTTCATTTGAGAGTACACGTGCTTAAAACGATCGATAACCACTTATTAACCCTTAGTTATCTTGAAAGTACAGCATATTCTTTGAAAGTCTTGATTACTATCTCGATTTTTTTTGGTAACAACTGAGACTCTCCATCATATTCAACAAAAAATCGGTACTAACTTTACTAATGACTTTATGAAAGTTCAATAACTCAGGTTAATTTTTTGTTAATTTACTGAAGGTAGAGAAGGTAACAGTCCTGAAAGCTTCATTATCGAACAAAGTTATTATTGCTTTTTTTCTGTAAAACTTATAGGCAATTATTAAATCACGTCATGTGAATTTAATGAAGCTTTCCGTACTTGTATTGGTAATTTTAGCGTTTATTGGAAGTTTTATTCTAAAGTTTACGTTCAAAACTTGAATTGATCTCGATTTCTGTACTGACGTTCGCTTAAAAGTTCTTGTATAGATTTCAATCAAAATAAAGATAGAGATTGAGGTGATGTTTTGTTGTGAATAATTACAAAATCAACCAATTTACATCAACCTTGTGGTGATTCAATTAAACCACATCTTTGAAATTTTTTTGCGATATCTTTGCCCGCTTCATTTTTATTGAAGTTTTATCTCTATGACCCTCAAGAAAGTCACACAAGTCATAGTTTAAAATACAATAGATTCAACATTCAACATTAACCTCCAGAAACTTTACAAGGAAGTAACATCAAACTTTGTGTGAGCATTGTTTCATTATCTAGTATTCAACCGACTTTATAGTTTAAACGTATCCGCTCTATATGCTCTATAATTACATACAAAAAAAAAATGAATCAAAGTGAAGCAAATAGACATCCAAAATCTAATATTATTAAATACGAAACTATACGGAATTATCACAGAATTAATGGATCCATTCTAGGGTTGGAACGATGTTGGTTTCCATGGTAGTAATCAAATTCCAACACCTAATATTGATGCTTTAGCTTATAATGGCATCATACTTAACAGTCATTACGTACAATCAACTGGTACACCAACTAGAGTTGCTCTATTCACTGGTAAATATCCAATGAGATTGGGCATGCAAGGACCATCGATAACACCAGGTGAAACTAGAAGTCTACCTGATGGCAAGATACTACCACAATATTTCCAAGTAATCGATTAATGGAAATTATTATTAATAATATTGAAACTTATTTAAAAGATGACGGGAATTTTCAGGATATGGGGTATGTTACGCATCTAATCGGTAAATGGCATTTAGGATATTCTAGATGGAATGATACACCAACCAGTAGGGGATTTGATCATTTTTTCGGTTTTTATAATGGATTTACAAGTTACTACGATTATGTGTCGACATATAAAATTAATGATGTTGAGTATAGTGGTTTTGATCTAAGGAAAGATACAAAACCATCGTGGAACGATGCTGGCAAGTATGCTACAGATTTATTTACTGAGAAAGCTGTAGAAACAATAAAGAATCACGATATAAATAAACCGTTATTTTTAATGGTTACCCATTTGGCGGTACATGTTGGTAATGAAGGCAAGTTTCTAGAAGCTCCACAAGAAACTGTAGATAAATTCAAACACATACCTGATCCGAATCGTCGAACCTATGCAGGTATTTTTTCTAAAACATTTTTGTTTCTATCTAATCATTTACAAATGATAATCTTAGCGATGGTATCAAAATTGGATGATAGTATAGGAACAATAATGACAGCTTTAGATTCTAGTGGTCTCCTACAAAACACTATAGTTGCATTTATTTCGGATAATGGTGCGCCAACGGATGGCATC
This sequence comes from Lydus trimaculatus, assembly GCA_037414755.1. Classification (NCBI taxonomy): domain Eukaryota; kingdom Metazoa; phylum Arthropoda; class Insecta; order Coleoptera; family Meloidae; genus Lydus; species Lydus trimaculatus. Next base: position 10,715 of record JAZBGY010001782.1, read on the forward strand.
TACCACAATTGGGGCACAAACTATCCATTACGTGGTATTAAAGATACGTTATTTGAGGGTGGTATACGTAGTGTTGCATTAATATGGAGTCCATTATTAGTACAATCATCACGTATTTCAAATGATTTAATACATGTAACTGATTGGTTGCCAACATTATATTCAGCAGCTAGTGGTGATATTGGCTTATTAGATCCGGATTTGGATGGTATTGATCAATGGTCGAGTCTTGTTTATGATTTACCATCACCGCGTAATGATATTTTATTGAATATTGATGAGAAAACACGACTGGCCGGTTTACGATTTTATAATTGGAAATTAATTGTCGGTACAAGTCATGATGGTAATTATGATGGATATTTTGGTGCGGCTTTAAATGAGAATATCGACGAACCAACGTATAATACAACAGCAATTATTAACAGTCCAACTGGGCGGATCGTTAAGAAAATTAATTACACACCAATTTCGGAAGAGGAGTATCAAAGTCTACGACAATCCTCTACTATTAGATGTTTAAACGAGAAAGCGAAGAAGAATCCTTGTGAACCGGCTTGTAAGTTTATTCTAAAAAAATTGTTGTATTTTTTAGCAAAATTTCTTGTGAATAATTGTAGCCGGCGCCGTTTGTCTCTATGATATACCGAGTGATCCATGTGAGGAGAACGACCTGGCAAAATACTTCCCAAGTGTTGTTAGACGTATGAAACGTGCCTTAGTTGATTATAGGAAAGGTATGGTGCCACAAATTGAGGTTAATATTGATATTGATAAGGCCAATCCGAAATTGTTTAAATATGTGTGGAACCCTTGGAGAGATTGTGCCGATACAACTTGTACAAATTAATTTAATAAAATCAATTTAAATCATAATAACAGTTTTGATTTCCAATAGATTTATTTAAAGATAAAATGTTTACATTTATCAAAGTTTGAACAATTTTATTACATACAGACATTTTCTTGTTTTTTTCGTCAAATTTTATCCAAACAATAATTTATAAAATTAAATTTTTAGGAATCTCTTAACAAATTTGGTTTCCGTATATGTTCTTAACAATATTTGATGAAACATTCAATATTTAGAACACCAACATTATTTATTTTATTTACTTACAATCATTATTTACATTTCTGTATCGTTGTACAACAATTATTATTTACGTATTTGTAAATTCAAAAAGTATTAACTGTATAAATTCAATATTTAATGCTAGGTACCCACTAGAGTTGAAACGCGCTTGAGGCAGACTCTATTCCTAGATGGAGATTGACTCCCTTGACTCGAGACAGATTAGGGTCAAGACACACACACACACACACAATGCAAACACTATAAAAACACAGAATGTCTCATATTCTATAGTGTAGACGATAAAAGACAGCTCTAACTAACTAGTCACATCCGTGCAAAATGATTGCAAAGTTCCTTGCAGCGACATCAAAACAAAGGCACATATTAAGCTTTCCAATATCGCCACTTCCGTCTGCCGTCAAACGCTTCAAGTCATGTGTGTGTATGAATTGCCTTGTTCTGCCTGAACTGTGTAATTGTTCCAATAAAATACAGCTTAAGGGGAACCTTTCTATTTTGTCTAATTACAAATTTCGACTGCGCGATAATTAGTCTTAAAATACTGTAGAACTATATATTATACTGTGCTCAAATACAGTACCAACTTGACCAATTTGAATGAAATTAGTCAAGTTAAATTTTGTCGAGTATGTAATTCAAAAGTCATAATCAGTCTTCATCAACCGATAGTTGTGATGCAGTCGTTTCAATCTCAATAAATTAATTATTGATTGGGACGGTATGGAAATTTCTGCCTTCAATTATATTTGTCTTGTTACGCTTTTATTTTATGAAAAAAAAAAACAACAACAACAAACAAACACAAACAATGCACATATGTGTTCATTATTTCAACAAACGTGGCAGTATTCATATAAATTAAAATCAATTTACGAATATAAATGATGATAATGATGATAATGTGATTGATTAACAGTAATAGGCGAATGTCCTTGTGAATTCGTTGTTGATGATGATGGTCTTATCCATGTTATCCTATAACGGAATGATTCATCATCAGGATCAGCTGCTACAACTTGTGCTAAACGTGTTCCACTTGTTGATGATGATACACATGCATATTCTGAACCGCTGCTAAACACGATCTTCAGCTTCTAATACAACTACTTCTACGACAAAATTTTCTATGCTTAGTTTGGATATATTTTTTGGTAAAAAAAAAAATTATTAATAATAAAAGAAAATAATACCGGAACGACCAAGTGTACTGGCACGACCAATATAGATTGTTGAATCATTACCCGACATATCTGAATTATTTTGACCAATTTTATGGATACCACTACGTTGTGTTGTTCTAGTGCCCATCTTCACCGGATCAGAATTGATGCAAACGCAACAGTAACACACACTGGAATCATATCTTTGGTTCATGATATACTGAATAAACATTACTTTTAAATGTAAACATTGAAAGGAATTTGAATTTTGCTGACCTAACATTGTGTACGACCAACTAACGTATCCCTACAACATCCGAAACAACTCATCAAACAAAATTAGGACCTGCATGATATACTTAAGTGACAGTTAAATGACATTTTGTTAATCCCGGAAAGTTTTCTCTTTTTGTGATTACATTTAGGGCGGACATTTGGTTGATGCGTAGGTGTGAAGTGTATTTCTGTTGTCTAGACTTTCATAAAACTTATTGTTAGTCTTACAATTAGCAGGAAGTGGTGACAAGTAGAGTGTACTTTTATTTAATTAGGGACAAAAGTACGTCTCATCAATCATTGTTATCGATATAAGGGCGGATAAAGATAAATGTTTTATTTAGAGAATACTGAATTATTAAGAGTTTAAAAATTTCAATATGTAACGTTTCGTGAAAGTGAATATTTGTAGTTATAACAGAAATAAATCGATATACGCTGTTGATTCAAAAACATTTACTTTTCATTTCATTAATTTGCATAACAAACTAATGTAGAATATTCATGATGAAGTTGTAGGAAATACAACATTCAATTCCATCGTTGATAAGAGTAAATTAAGGTTTCTCTGTTTATAGATTTCAAACATATCAACAGCAAAATTTACGGTAAAGGAAAGTTTTAAAAACACTTCAACCTTTAATTTAAAAATCAAAATTAAATATCAATGAACTGAACCTATCGTGAGCTGTTTTTAGAACTTCTATTAATATTTGATTCTTCCAGAATCAGGTACACATTTGTCCTAATTTCTCCTACTCTTTACTCTATCCATGCCTTTCATGATTCATATCATTAAATACGTGATAACTTCGCATGATAACTATGAATGTCCGGCAAAAACACAAAATTACCAGAAAGATTGATAAGTAAAGCCACATCTTTACCGCTTATTTTGCACCTGTTTAGTTCCTCCATTTATACAAATCATCCGACACCTGCTCAAGTATGTAAACTAACGAAATGTTTATATGATGTTTGCTTTGACATTGTCAAGTGAACAAAATCGAGTCAATCATTTCCGCTACAAATCGTTTCATTTCCGATTTGTAATTTTTATCAATTTTCACACTCTATCGTGTCTCTTGGTTTTAGTCTTCCATTATTATGTTGACCGATCAACCAGAAAAAATCCCTTGACAAACAAACCAAAAAAAAAATCGAAGTAATTGAACTGACATAAATCCCTGAATTTTCTTTCAATCCATTGTGGTAGTAGGAATACGATTTATTAGTTTTGAAATAGGGCAAGGTTCTATTTAACGTAATATTAATTAATTAGCTGACCATTAAGTTTAGTGCAATCTAACAATAATTTAATTAATTAAGCTACCTTTCAAGTTTCTTGTCTAAAGTCGATTTGATTTAGTTCCAACTTTGTAGTTTTATTGTAAATAAAATAAAATAAAATGAATCAAACACATACCTATACCAATTGAAGACGGCTAAGAAAGCTTGTCGAAATTTCCGATTCATGAAACAATACGTTATTGGATTACAACAAGAGCTAATATATGCCAATAATTGTACCAATGAGATACCAGTTGAACCAACATAAATATAAACATCATCAGGATAAAATAAATACCAGGTGTTTAGGATGTGTAAAGGTGCCCAACAGATGAAAAATTCGGCTACAATAACGAACAACATCCGAATAACCTATAAAAAATCAATGATTCTGTGTTGTTTTTTTTTTAAATTCTATTATTCTTCAAAAGAGGATAATAAAACCTTCTTTTTGGCTTCAATACTTTTATCCATATAATTGGATCGGATAGCATGTCGTGTGAAATGGTAAGTAGTCTCATCTACTGATGATGTACCACAACTTGCATCTTCAACAGTACAATGACCATTCATTGAACAATGATCAGTTGAAGGTGTTGTAAGTTCACATTTGGGTACTAGTGTGCTTTTTGTACGTCCACCACATGTATAACCATTACGGATCGTTTTTGGTAAACGGACCTCAAATATAACAAAAGTACACTATTACGGTAATAAAATTGCTATTATATCACCTACTTGTACAATCCCCTTCATTAACCACATTTTAACCGATTCCGTTTTATTTGAATTTATTGTTGGTGTTTTAGTTTTATTATTAGACAATTCTTTTTTATTGTTGTTAATTCTTGTTGAATTCGGTGGTGCTAATCTTGTTGTATTTAATGTTGTTGGATCTGAATTACAATGGAAACTATTATTCTTACTAACAACTTCATTCATTAATGGTGAGCTACTAGAGCGATTCAACACTAAAATCAATATATTTCAAAATTTAACAGAAAGAATATCAACTACAATAATGGTTATTACTTTGTTTCTGACAGGATGTATTATGTTGTATTTCACGTTTCAGTCCTTTCCATAATTTACTCATTATTAATGAGTAAGCAAGGCTCATTATTATCATTGGTATTAATAGGAGCATTGCGTCTAGAAATAGATTGAAGACTTGTTCGCTGCTTTTACTTGGCCATACTTCTCGACATTTGTGGCCTAATAATTAAGAAGAAATCGTGGAAAATACCTGATATAATCTACATTTTAACATATAGAATATAAACAAATTTATGCACATTTTAATAGAAATTTCGTTAAATTGATATTATGGACGGAAATAAGATTAAACCTTCCGGTTGTTCTATATACATATACAAGATTATTAATAAATAAATATTTGAGACTTACGTCGACCTTTCATAGCTTTCAATGATGATACAACTAATACTGGAGCACTCCATAATAAACTAGCCAACCAAACAACAGCAATCATTTTATAGGCATGAAATTGTGTTTGCCAACGTCGTGATTTCAACGGTCTACATATAGCGAAATAACGTTCTAAAGATATTGCCACTAAAGTCCATACACCAACTGACACAGAAACCACTGGAAAATTATTATACACATACAAATGTAAATGAAAAACGGCAATTCCGAACAAGTTTCGATCTTGATCAATATCTTATAGAGTGTCACAATCAAATAGACGATTTTTGAGGTAAATGTAACATGTGTCCCGTGTAAATTAACCAACAATAAGTACAATGTGAAGTATTTGGAAACAAAATGAAAACGCGCTAAGGGATTTCAACTTTTTGTATTGTATTCTGGTGTGATAACTATTAAACTCATACACACACTTCGGTATATTACGTACGAGTGTCAGCTTTATTTTACGCGTTCTTTTTCCTAAATTCTAAATGAAAAAAATTAATGTAACAGTGGACGACGGCGGTTTTTATACGTATGGGATAATGGTATTTCATCTTTATGATTGTAGCTTTCTGATGGAAATAAATAATGGAAATCTTGTTATAACGTCAAAACAACAACTAATTAATCAATAAAAGATGAAAGTTAATGATTGAAGCTGTATGAAATGACTAGCTTGAAACTCATCTGATAAATGTTGGAACGTTTCCAATTCAACAACGTTTTCAAACGTATTCAACAACATAAGAAATAATCTAAAATAAATAATGATAATTTTAATTAACATAAGAAAAACAATGATGTAATGTGAATTTTGGCGAATGCGCCGGGAGAATGGCGATATTACAAATACGAAATCATCTAGAGAATGACAAAACCCGCTAATTACACTTTTGAGAACTTGTACATTTTCATTTTATTAAATCCGAATTGTTACTATTTGAAGCCGCGTTTTTATTTTTA
>JAZBGY010001783.1:0-16932 GCA_037414755.1 Lydus trimaculatus
ATGATTTTTAACAATAATGCTAATAGAGGGTTGGCTAGGAAGGTCGGCTCGTGCCTTCCAAGCTGCCCGATGACAGAATTGTTGTACTGGGGGTGCGCTGCCCCTCATGGCTGACACTTGAGGCACTTGGTAGTTAGGAAATGTAGACTTCGGCTCGGAGGGGGTGAGGGCGCGCATCGTCACTAGTGCTCCATATCAGTCTGGCCAGCCAGAGATCTATATACAATAAAGAAAAACGAAATCAACATAATAGAAATATACAACAAAACAACAACAAGTTATAAATAATACAGTTTCTAAGTTGAAATTCTGGTAGCAAGCACCACCACCTACACATACATTCATACTATACATACATAATTAAGTATTTATAGAAATAAAGACAACAAGGAGATTGTGTAAGTTGAAACGTGACCAATAAATAAATTGTAGAGTAATTGAACAGAAATTTGAAGACGAAAAAAAAAAGAAATTTTGTATAAACTGGTAGAAAAAAGAAATTAAAAAAAAAAAAGAAAATCAATACATCTATATGTATGTATGTAGCGTTTATAGTAATCGAGGTCGGTTAAATATAGCTCCATATCAACATATTAATTTTCAATAATAATAATAATACACATATTAATATTCTTTATAAAGATTACAACAATGTTTATATCAGTTTATAAACAAAAACAAAAAAAAGTATTTCATAGATATTCAACTCACATACAAATATGGACGCTTGTCATACAACCAGCAAAGTTGTTTGTTGTAGAGGGGAGTTGTAACAACAACAACAACAACAATAATAATAACAAAAGTAGTAGCAATATCACAACATTCTATCTAATTATCATTTGATTTAATGAAAATATCTCGGTTTATTTCGATTAAATAACAAAACGGCAAGATATTTATTGTGTTTCTAGTCAATTTCTATCACAAATAATACCACTCTCACTTATTAACTATTTCTTCTTCTACTAATTTAAAAGAATACTAATTATCACAATAGATTTTCAATTAATTTGGCGTTTGAATGTATATGTGCAATTTTATTATTATTATTATTTTTATGATTTTAAAAGGGCGCACAGAACAAATTTTTGTTATTTTATTGATCAGTAAATGCGCGGCGTGGCATGACAGAGGCGAATTCAACTTGTTCTCTTTTTCTATTTATCTATCTCACTCACTCGTACTCTCTATATTCTAGTGTATACCTGGCTTAACACACACACACACACTAACACATACCTTTCAAATATGTATTACACAAACACACATAACCAAACAAAGTAGGAGAACAGGGGTAGTGGGGACTAAAAGAGTAAAGGGAGTGTCATAGAGATGGGACAAATTTTTTTTGTATAAATAGATAAAGATAGAATGAGATTATTCTCGATGTATATGAAATGTATTTCGGTAGATTTCGTAAATCTTAGCTTTCAAAAAGCCGAATGGTGGAAGTAAGTTTTGAATTAAAATATGACACAGATTATTTTCTATCTTTCTCTCTCATACTCGCTCAATTTTTTTTTTTTAACAATCTACCAATTGTAAAATAAATATGTTTACACTTAAACAAAAACAAAAAAAAAATGAAATTATCAAAACAGGCCATGGAAAAGCTTATTAAATTTTTGAATGTGGTTAAAGTGCTGTTATTTACCATCAAAAAGATAATAATTATTGTCACGTTCAATACGCGTGAACAATTTCCACCAAAAATTGTTGTAAACAAAAACAAAACGAAAAAAAAAACACCGTTACTATATGGTGTTTTATATATAAAAAAAGTCTTTAATTTTAATTACCCAAAAAACAAACAACAACAATAATTACCTCACAATTTTTTTTGTTTGTTTGTTTACAATAATACACTCTACTATCTAGATAACACAATTTTTAATAATAATTTTATTATATTTTAGATGAAGTAATAGTACACCTTTAAAAATAATGAATAATTCGTCAACTATATTGTTGTTGTCATTATTTTAATCATAGTATTCAATTTATGACAACAGCGTTGCCGACGCCGTCACAACCACCACCACCACCAACGCTGTCGCCGCCGCCGCCGCCGTCACTATAACCACCACCATCCTCCTCCCTAACCCCCCTATATTCTATACATATAATGACCTAATTCCAACACTATCTAGGACATAAATGGGGAAAAAGGGATAAGGTCAAGCTACAATCAGGATCAGAAAAGGTATACCCAAGGCTGCTTTTTTTATTCTCTATCTTTCATAATAACAATTATTAGAAAATTTCTAAATATTTGCTTAAAATTTAATAAATAAATAAATAAATGGTGGAAGAAAAAAGTGGGTGAATTTTGCTGTAATAACAATTGACAATCAAACAAGTCAACTAAATACAATCAAAAATGATTTCCACAGAGCCTGGCAACAGTACACACAGGCTAAAAGAGAATGAATTGTACGTGTGTTGCTGGTAAGTTCTGAACGTAACACAGCACACGATCAAGGTCGCATATTTGCAATGAATAACGACGGCGGCGGCGGCGGTAGCAGCGACGACGCTCGATTATAATAATAATAATAATACGAAACAGGGGAACAAAAAAAATAGAAGGGAAAAAATAATAATAAAACAACCATTAAAATAGAGAATATTGTTAATTTTTCATAAATAAAATATACAATCAATACCAACCGTAATTGTAAATAAACAAAAAATCCCTGTAAGAAAACCAAGAAAAAACAAAACAACTCAACCACTTGATTATCAAATTTATTAAAAATCTAAACGAGAAAAAAGTGGGAACCAACCAACAGGATATCATATCATAAATTTGAAAAAAAAAAAACTCGATCATAAATAATTTTGTCATGTAATTGAATTGATAAGATTAGATATAATCGTAGGGAGGAAAAATTAGAAACACCATTATATTTTATTAAAACCAACAAATATTTGTATCTTGAGTAAATTAATAATTAGAGTGGAATCTTGTATTAAGAAATTCAAATAAAATACAGAATCTATTAGGGCGTTTACATAAAATAACCCAAATTAAATCAAACCAAATACCAATATTGGGTTGTGTTTGATCAAAATATATCGAATTGTTTAGGAAACAATTAGTAATAAGTTAATTATGGTTAGAAATTCTCACATATTTACAACAAACACATATTTAAAGTTTACTATTATATACACACATACACACACGCGCCCAAACACACACATACATACATACGACGCCATTCTAACATTCCAATTGTAATTTAATGAATTTAAATAAATACCAATGAAATTCATCAACAATTCAACTTACCTATCCGTAAAAAGTCTTTTAATTTAAAAAATTCGCACAAATATCACTCGCAAATCACACACAGATTCAATTCATCAAACATCTAAATGACCGTCGAAGCATGACGCCATTTTTAGTTTTATATACGTCGTACGTATGTTGTATATGTGTGTGTGTGTGTGTGTGTGTATGTATTTGATATGACAGTTGTTTCACGCGCGCGCGCGCGGTAAAGGGGGCACCATAAATATTTTTATAGGATAAAGTGCAACGGTGTTGTGGTATGATTGGTTCGTTTGGGGTTGAGATCGAAAACTTGTTGTAAGTCACCGGAAATACAACCAGATGGCAGCACTAATTTCCTAACAAACAAACCAATCATATTTATAATAATTTTAATTAATATTAATAATAATGCTAATAATAATTAAGGGTAATATTGGATATTCGTTTATTTTCTAATCAAAAATAATTAAAAATGAAATTTTTAAATATTAGCGCAATAATCTCAACAAACCCAAACTATTATGATTGTGTAAAAGTTGTCAGATGTCGCAATTGTGAATGTAACTATTGCCATCTAGTGCTGTATCAATACAATTATAGTAGCGTTGTAGTCTATTTGTAGCTCCCATTCTATATATTTCAATAAAAACCAGATATTTTTAAATATATAGAGATTATTTCTGGTATTTAGAATATTATTAGGATTTCATCAATGTTTTACTTTATTTCTAACTTGAACGTGTAATATAAGCTTGTGAGTTTCAATTAGAGTAACATAGTTTGTATTATTATTAATAGATGGCGTGTTTTTAATCGACAGACAGCAGCGTATGTTGACAGCTGATGTAAAATCGTAAATTTCCAAATATAATTTATATATTTTTATTATTGTTTTTAGGACAAAGTTGGTTTAAAATCAATTGAAAATTATTAGAAAAGATTGAGTATCCATAATTGTTTATATAATAATAAACGTTTATTTATAGATATAATGGTAGAATATAAAAATTGTTGGTTATATTTAGATAGTTTTTGAAAAATGGTTTGTTTCTAATATAGATTTCTGAAGAAAAAAAAATGAATCGTAAAACTACAGCAACTAAACCAATAACAATAAGAAATGATTTTAATGTTGTAAATAATCCAACAACAATCCTAGAAAGAAAAGATTCATTACACCAACAACAACAACAAGTTGAACAATGTATACCAATTATAAATCTTGATGATAGTGATGATGATGATGATATTGTTTGTAAAACAGAAACACCATCACCAATAAATTGTGAAAATAATATAATATTATATTATTGTGAATGTGGTGATGAATCACAACATTCACCAGTTGAATTATATGATTCAAATGATGATGATGATGATAATTGTAATATAATTGATAATAATAATTTTACATGTATACGTTATGATTATGATAATAAAACCAAAGATAATAAAATTAATCAACAACAATTCAATGGTACAACAACAACAACAACAACAACAAATTATCGACATACAACACCATTATTCACATATATGAAAGAATCAAAACAACAACAAGAACAGAATGATAATAATTTAAAGAATAAAACTACAATCAATAATAATCATCATCATCATCATCATTATCAATTGAAACGTTTTGATTATTATAAATCGAATGGTAGAAGAATTGATTTAAATGATGATGATGATGATATAAATAGTAAAAAAGTTAAAATCAATGATTATGAAACAACAAAGAGTCCAGAAACTCGTAAAAACGAATTGTGTACTTATTTAAAATTAATGAAACCATCTGAACAACAACAACAAAAAGATGTAGAGAATTTATTGAAAAATCGTCGTTCTGTACGTGTTAAAAATTTAAATTTACAAAATGAACAAAAACAAATCGATAAAAACAATGATGATGATGATGTTGATGATAATTACAATGATAATAATAATAATAATAATAATAATAAATATTTACCATTACCACCAATACATATTTATCAGAAAGAAACAAATTTCGATGATGATATATTAGATATTATTGATAATAATCGAAATAATAATAAAATTAAACAAAAAGATGATTATAATATTAGAAAAAAGAAATATTTATTACGTGCACGTGTTAATCGTAATAAATTAAATTGGAGACGTATAAATTCGTTACGTAGTAAAGGACGTTTAAAAAATGTATCACTTGATCAATTGATATTACGTAGAAATTGTTTAAAACGACAACAACAACGACGACGACATTATCAACAACAAAAAAACAACAAAATGAAGAGACAACAATTGAAGAAACATCAACAAATTGAAGATAATGATGGAACTGTAGTTGATGAAGAATCAACAACATCATCATCATCATTATCAACAAATAGTGAACGTTGTGAAATTATCACAATTTGTACAGTTGATTCAGATGATGATAATGATGATGTTAGTAATAATAATAATGATGGAACAATAGAAAATGTTACAAATTTAAATATTGAAGAACGTAAAGAATTATTAAATAATCTGATTGGTATACCAGTTGAACGGAAAAATGATGATGTTGTAAAAGAACAAATCGATTTGAAGATTTTGATAAATTTTGAACATGATTATGCTGAATATGATGATGATGATGATGATTCACTAGATTCAAGTGATTCAACAGTAGATTTAAGTAGTGATAGTCAGAATAATGTAAATAATGTGAATATAAATGTAAAAGAAGTTTTCAATAATAATAATAATAATAATGATAATATAGGGATAATAAAAAAATGTTCTAATAAAAATCACCAACAACAACAACAACAACAATATGAAGAACAATCAAATCATTCAATAAAAATATCAAAAACAAACGGTATAATTTTATGTTGTAAATATATAAATAATCATTTAATTATTGTACAACAAGATTTAATATCATTTTGGACACAAAGTCAATTAGGTTCAATGTTATGTTCACATAAAATGTGGATAAAAAATGGACAAATAAAACGTTTATCATTAAATAAATTAAATGATTATATACAAAAAAAATCAATTAATTGTATTATATCAATGGATACAAATTTTTCATATATAGAATTATGGATAAAAGAACATAAATCAAATATTAGAACTTATCCAGTTTGTGATATATTTGCAACTGTTTATTTTTGGCGTTATAGACAAATTGGTTTAGATAAAAAAGTATTACAATTAGAAAATATTAAAGGGTTATTATTACATTTAAATTAATTAATTAATAAAAAAATAATTAATATTTATTTTTGTATAGATCATCAGAACATGTCCAATATGTTGTATTACCAAATTTACCATTAATTATTGTTTGTTGGTATATAATAGATGGTAATGAACGTAAAACACAAATTCGATCATATATGTTGGCTAATGATTATCAAACAGTTGCATCTGTTTGTGAATTTACAACAATTAATCATTATGTATCATCATTACATAATATCGAAGGTAATCAATTAATTAAACCATTAATTAATTAATTAATTAAATAAAAAATATTTTAAGATTGTAACAATTTAGTAATGGGTTGTGGTGATAATCGAATATTATTATGGAACACTGAACATGGTTATTTAATTGCAAATATCGATTTATATGATTTGAAACCAGCAATGTCGACATTATGGGTAAAATGGGATAGAGTAAGTATTTCTTTTCTTATTTTACAAAAATAAAATTCAATGTTATTTTAGGATTTTATATTTGTTGTACAACAACATCAAGATAAACAATTACGTTTAATTGCAATAAATGGTTCGAAAAATTCATGGAAACAATTACATACATATGGACCACCACCATCATTATCAACACATTTAGGTAAATTATTAGATATATATGTTGAAAATGGTATATTAATTGCATATTATGAAAATGGTGTATTATGTTGGAATACACAAACACGTAAACCTGTATTAGAAGAAGATACACCAAATGATATTGTTTATATACCAAGTGGTAAATATGTTATTATTGTTATTAATGATGAACGTATGTTAATTAAACATGCTCTCACACATTTCTTAATCACTGCCCAAGATTTATAGTTTTGTTTAATTTGTTTTTGGAAATTCGACTGATTAAGTATTAAAATTGTAACATTTGTTTTTATTTTGAATTATTGTAAATGGTATGAGAGAGAAAAAAAAACAATTATTCTATGTGAGGATTTGAATATATTTTATACATGAATTGATACAATTTTTTTTTGTTATTATCATCCGCTTTATGAACGTTTTTGATTGATTAAAACAGGACAACGATTAACTAATGTTATTTTAATTGTACATGGATTTTGTTCCCATGGTTCACCATCAATCTGAATTGGAGCTTTCTCTTTTAAACGTATCTAAAAAAATTATAATCAATAGTAGGCAGCGATAACATAAAATAAATTGGAACCTCTATAGTTCGAGCTTGGCCTAAACGTAATGGTGTGGATAAACCAACTTGTAATTGGGCAATATGGAACGATGAATAAATACCTAAAACTTCTAAAATACCATCATGATATGATTGTGTCGATTTTACACCATTACCACCACCTAACATTGCTTTAAAAAAATTTAAATTACAAATTAGTTTTGTTTCAAATTATACAGGGTTGGGCAAAAGTCCCGGAACGGTCAAATAACTCAGGATTTGGTAAAGATAAAGATTTTTTGGATATTGTAGTTTTAAGTTGTGATCTATTAATATAGAGTATTTTGGCGAACTTGCCGGTTCCGGTTTGACCGGAAGTAACTATCAACTTGCTTATTTTAAATAGAATGGTATATTTTTGAATTCTACCTATTAATCTTGATTATACTATATTAGGCTTCCCTATACCTAAATATTTGTGAGATATTACAGTTTTTTTGATCTTCAAAAATGTCTGGTACCCCAAATCTGAAGTAGTTTTAAGAGTAGTGCCTTACTTTATCGTAGTGTAGTTCATAAAAAAGGGCATTTTCGTATCAAATAACCAACTTTTACTCGGAAATGAAATTAATTTTTGAAATATCGACTCTCCTTATATCACAAAGTGTGCTTAGACTGTATAAAGTTTAATGGAAATGAAAACAGAAAAAACTGTAATATCTCACAAACGGTTATAGATAGGTATAGGGAACCCTAATACAGCATAGTCAAGATTAATACGTAGAATTAAAAAATGTCCAAAAAAATATAGCATTCTATTTAAAATAGGAAAGTTGACAAATTTACCAAAATACCCTGAATCAATAGATCATAACCGAAGTTTACTATCTACAAAAATTCAGATCTTTAACTTCACGAAATTCGGAGATATTTGACCGTTCCGGGACTTTTGCCCAATCCTGTATAGATTAGTATTACCCCATAAATTAACACCAGCACCCCATGATGGTATATTTGTAATAACAATAGATTCTAATTCTGGTAAATCAATACATTTACCATCTAAATATAAATCGAGTCGTTGTTCTAGATTTTTACAATCTGATGTTACAACTTGTTGTGTACCAAAACATAAATATAATAATTTATTAAAAATACGATTACCAAATACATAAAATAAACTATCACGTGTTTTATGGAAATTTAATGCAACTTGTGCATCAACACCAATACCAATATAATTATACATAAATAATGTTTTATTTGGTATACGTAAACCTAAATGTCTTGATGATGTTATTTCAATTTTCCAACGATCTAATTGTGTTAATTTTGCATTTTGTATATTTAACAAAATTTCATTAACATCCAATTCAGATGGATTATGTTTACCCCAACCTAATACACGTGATAAATCATTACCTGTACCTAATGGTACAATAGCTAATGGTGGTTCTGGCTGCAAATTTACACAATTATAATTAACAAAAAAATAGTTTTATTCCAAAGAAATTTACGTCTAAATCAAGTTTATGTGATGATGTCAATACCCATGCAATTGTACCATCACCACCACCCACTAAAATACGTATTTCTTTCGGTGCTAATAATACAGCTAATTGTAGAGCGGCTGTTGGTTTTCTATCATTCAAATCAATCACTTGTATTGGATTTAAATATTTACGAAATTCAGATAGAATTAAACAACCATCACCATTACCAGATTTTTTATTAGCAACAACAATTAATGGTTTCCAATTTGACCAATCCGGATCACGTACACCACGTAATAATAAATGTTTATTGATTGTACCTTTACGACGTGCTACTTGAACACACCATGGTGGTACGATCATATTACGAAATGGACCAAAATCACACTCCTACAATTATTATTATTATTATCATTATTATTATTAATGCATGGTATACTTGTGGTAGTTGTTTTAAACAAGCAGTATGAATGGTACGTTGACACCAACAACATTGATAATCAATTAAACCAGGTTCAATTGAACATTCATCATTACAATAACAACAAATTGCACCTAATGGTAGATTGCCTTTAATCCAATGATGTAAAAATTGTTGTTCTGTTGTTGTTGTTGTTGTAATTAATTTACATTGTAATGTATTATTTGCTTTTTTTATACATTCAGGATCGGCACATATACCACAACAATCACAATAAACACCAATACCATTAATTAATAAAGATTCACATATGGAACAATACCATGCCTGGGAATATTAAAAAATTAAACACCCCGCCTTATATAAATGGTAAATTATTAACTTTTGATGTAATCTTAATTGGTGTCCAACTGTGGTTTTTTGTTAAATCTTTAATTGGTACATTACCATCACCGCTTAACCATCGTATTAAATAAAAACTAATCACACATAAAATGAGTGCACCAAATATTGTTGTTAGATTTAATGGTGTTGTTGTTGTTGTTGTTGTTAAATCACCAAAAAACCACATCTTTATTAAATTTGAATTGTAATAACAATAATTCAACAATTTACTAAAAACTGCCATAATATTATTATTATTATTGAAAATATTTGATGATTATTGTTTATTATTGATTTTTTAATTATTAAATGCATGGTTTTCATTTAAATTAGGTATATTTCTACCTTTTTTTGTTGTTTTAATTAAATAAACAAAACTTGAAATTTACGTTGAATCGATCGATTTTTGAAGCTTTACATGGTTGTTATTGTTGTTTATTTTTGTTTACTCATGGTGTTTTGTGCGCGTTTCAAATGACACACGATTGATACGCTATGCTCGACAATGTTCGAACTTTGCAACTATACGTTATGTACACACGAACTTCTAATAAACCTATTAGAAGTTCGTGTATATATCGATGTTAACTTGGCTGAAGCATGGATAGATTTTCAATCGTTTGTTGGTCGTTTACTGGTGATTGTTGGTCCAATTTTAACGTTTGTTGGTTATTAATTTTTTGTGTTATTTAATTAATAAATGTCGACTGTTAACTTAGCCGGAGGTTATTCATTTTTTTAGCTTTTTCGATTATGTTTGAAGGGAAAGGGAGACAATCATTTTGTTAGTTAATTTATACAGAGTTTGGATGTTTGTTGGTTGCTAATTAATACAGAAACTATTTGTAGCTGATATTATTAGAAAGTAAAGGCGCGTCTCCACACGGACACATTTAGCCGGCAACATGGTGCAAACGTACCAGTACCGCTTGCAACAGGTTTGCGGGTACTGTCTACCAGGCGTCGGACACTCAATGCTTTAGCTTTAGTTGTCTATGGCTTTAGTATAGGAGAGAAATTTGGCGTTTCGAGGCCTTTTTCGTTACCAACCTAATAGTTATACTCAAGTTTTATTTTACATTCAGCGCTGTAAAAATGGCAATATGAGATGAAAATAATGTTTTCTATTATCAAAGGGAGATATCATAACAAAATCACTGTCTATAACCACTGTTTGTAATTTATTCGCCTATATTTATATTTAAAATCCGTTAGGTTGGCAATCCAAAGTTGTGATCCCAGTGATAACATACTCCGCACTGGTATGATGGCATAGAGCTACGACCAATGTGAATATGCAGAAGCTGTGCAGGATACAGAGAATGGCCTGCATAAGTATAACGGGGGCAATGTCCACCACCCCAACAGCAGCGATGGAATTAATGTTGGGATTCAGTCCCCTACACCTTGTTGTGGAGGCAGAGGCAACGGCTGCTTCTTATCGCTTGAAAACTAATGGGTTAGGGAGAGAGCCCGTGTTCAAAGGATCTCATACCGAAATCCATCGTAAAAGAGACAATATTCCTGTCCTAAGAATATCGTCTGACAAAATCAACACAGTCTATCGATTCAACAGGAATTTCAAAGTAGAAATACTAGAAGCGGAAGGATTGATGGACAATGGAGAAAACACGGATCGAGGAGGAAGCGTTTGGCACACAGACGGTTCCAAGACGACCGTGAACACAGTAATAGGGGTAGTGGGGCCCAGGCATGAGGAGTCAATTTCTCTTGCGCTGGGAAACGATTGCTCCATATTCCAAGTGGAACTAATAGCCATAATGACCTGTGCACAGGTCATGTTGTGGAGGAACTATAGAAATAGAAGTATCCACATCAAAACAGACAGCCAAGCAGTGCTCAGGTCACTGAGGGCTGTAGAAATAAAATCCAGACTAGGGCTAGAATGCTTCGAAATACTCAAGGAGCTTGCTGAACATAACAAGGTGATCTTGAAATGGGTGCCAGCTCATCAAGGGTTCGAAGAGAATGAAAAGGCGGACCTTTTGGCGAAAGAGGCCGCCAAAACAGCTCTAATTGGACCTGGACCCTCATGCGGGATCGCTTATGCGGACGCTAAAGAGGCTATAAGGGAAGAATTAGAACGAAAACACCAACTCTACTGGGAGGAATTTTTCGAACCGTAGAAGATCTAAAGTAGTTCTACAATTAAATAGGAGGCAACTAAGGCAGAGCACAGGACTGTATACTGGTCACTGTGCACTGAGAAAGCATCTCAATAATATTGGAATTGTAGAAGACCCACCATGTAGGGCGTGTGAAGAGGAAGATGAAACTTCGCTTCACATCTTATGCTATTGTGAGGCCTTAAAGGATCTCAGAGCATGGTATTTGGGAGGGGATAACATCTCTCCCGAAGAAATAAATAGGACTTCCTTAAACGATATCCTGGACTTTATCAAAAGGACGGGACTATTAGGGGAAAACAATTAACCGAAGTTAGGTGTGCTGACGAGTGTACAAAAGGCCTTGTAGGCCGAGGTACAGTGGGGAATGAACCATAGCTCGTGTGTGAGGGACTGGAAGAAGAGACCTTACACAAAACAATAATGATGATAATAATAATAGGTTGGCAATAGAAAAGGACTCGAAACTTTGACAAAAAAGGGCATGGTGGGGGTAAAGAGTGTCCGACGTCTGCTGTCTACACTGGGATACACGCCACCACAAATTTGCGTTTTAATTGTGTGTCCCCTGTGTTTTTTGTTTCCCGTAGTTGACAGCATACATCAGCTGATCCGACTTGTGATGCAGTTTATTTTATTGTGTTTTATTAATAAAAGATAAATATGTATAACCGATACTGCTCTTTTCTTATATTTTAGGGTTTTATATTTCATATAGTGCCCAATTATAACCAAAACACCAAGAATTATGAGTCTTTCACAATTGTTTGCTATGCAACAAACTAACTAACCATAAAACACGTCTACACGAGACACAAGATTGCTTGCAACATTCCTTTGATGTTTTTTCATTTACCGCTCTCTTATGGAACATATTGCAAACTTTGACTGTGTTGCTCAGATACGTGGGTATACACTTGTTGAAGCTACATGCGCTTCTGTTTTAACTTCCTAAATGTGATCCATTGTTCTGAACTGTTGTTAGGTTGATTTGCATCACCTATATATGACGTGCACCCCACTACTTTGTTGCGGTATCCCCACGATCTGGTATCAGTATGACAACGACTGATCATGCGCTTATCATCATGCGAACTTAAAACCACTTTATTCTGTTTAACAGAGTATACAACGTGCTCCTTGGATCTAATAAGATTTTGCGTTCTCTCAAAGACTTCTCTATCAAATAAACACGCCTTGTAGTCTTCAAAAGTAATGGTTCTAAGAGAAGACTTTGTGGAGCCTTTGGACTTTTTAACCAGCTTTTTATCATCACTATTACCTTCAACTGTAAATGCATACATTTTGGATCTAAGACCAACAAATTCTAACATGATTTTTCCGTTATTCTCATCTTCATCAACCCAGGAACCTTTTTATTTTGTAATTTAATACCAAAAACGTTGATAGGGCTATAATCTGACGTATCAAACCGTTGACTATCTTTCTTGATATATTCATATATATCAACATTTTGAAAATGATAAATCAAACTATCTGTATCCGTATAAAGTAGCTTGACAGTTGCACCCCCGTAGAAAGTCTTTCTAATGTAATTGTAATGGAATTCATATAGAAATATTTTTGATAAATCTATTATAGTGAAGCCTACATAAATTGGTTTATTCAGAAAGACTCCAAGCTTATTTATTTCTATAATTGCTGTATTATCATCAAATAGAACGGAACTATGGAAGTTCGGTTTTGCTATAAGAGATCATGCACCATATCGTCCATCCCATTGCGTAACTAAATGAATATCTCCATGTTTTCGTACATTCTCCATACATTTACCATAGATTGCATTGTTCATCAGCTTATAGAAATCTTTCTCGAAATCGTTTTTTGATTGTTGTCTTAGTTTAGTGTTTAAATCAACGTACTCCTTCAACCACGGTGACTGCTTGAATTTGAGAACTCTATGAACTTTGCTCAACTTTAAACCATAGTTAACATACATCTTTAAATTTCTATAATGAACAACATAGTTGAATTTCGGATACAAAGTAAGAAGCAGTTTCTTCAGTTTTCATTTAGATATTGGCGGTATCATATGTTCAGGCGCTAGTGGTAAGTCATTATGTGCATCGTGTAAGTCAATGGGATATTCCAAATCACATTCAACAATATAACCAATGTTTGAGTTATCAGGAGTATCCAAAATTTCCACAACGTTAAAGTTTTCTAGAAACTCAAACTCTCCATGAGGAAGGTATTCAGACATTGCTGCACCATACAGATTGTTAACATCAAAATACATTAAATATGAGGTTTGTTTGCTTGAATCATAACGCTCCTTCATATACTTGTTATTTGCCCCAGCATATCTATTAGAACATTGTCAGACACCACCCCTTATTTATTTTTCAATAAAGAGAACCTTGTCTATATCGGTGAGAAGCTCTAACTTGACTTTAGTCGTTTTAAGCATTGCATCAAATGTCAATCCTGGTATGGTGCAGTAGTGCAATGTATCCAGCTTGTAAGTTTGCATCAAGTGCTTCGGAAAGCTTCAAATACATCAGCAAGAAGCATGACATCTGTTTTCAAATACAGATCAGAGTACTGTCCCAATGTTTGGATTTTGCAAGCTTTCCAAACATTTGTAGCATGACTATATTCTTCATCAGTAATATCTTCATTGCGCAAAGTGCTGAACAATTTGTCCTTTGATAGCAGACAGGTTTCATCAAGTTTAGTCCATGAATCAATATAGTCATAAGGAAATATCCCTTTCTTGCTTAGTAGATTAAATTCAATATGATCATTACAGTGAGACCTTGTGATTAATTTCTGATTATCATCTAAATTTACCGACAGCTTTTCAAGACCATATGGCATAAATCTCAACGAATCGATAAATCTAAATCCAACCTTTGTGTCTGCTACGTATTTTGTGAAAGAGATATAGCTTTCTTTGTTGATTGGTAGCAGCTTTATTGAACCCTTCATAGAAGTAGATAGCTCTCTAATGATAAAGTGAGCGTCATAGCCACTCAAATTGTGAAACACCACTGGTATAGTGAGAGCATCTTTGTAATTCAAGTTACAGTTCTGATGTACAGCACCTCTATACTCTCCAGTCTGATGGTTATGATCTCGAACTTTTACTTGATGACTCAAAAATGGTTTTCCGCATATGTAACACACATCTGCTTGATTGAAATTGGTTATTTGATAATCATCTAACCTATTGATTGGTACTATATCATTGAAGATGGTATTACAGTATTCTGCAATAGATTTTAGTTGAGCTACAAACCATTTCAAGCAATCTTTACCGCGGTACAGCCAAAACTTGGAGAGTGTATCATCATATGAACATTTGAAGTAAAATGCAACACTAAAGGCAACATGCTTTTGATAGTTTTCAATCTTACTCCTATTCTGATCTTTCGCTGGACATTTCTCCAAAATACTCTCTAAATCAGCATAAATAGCAAACGATACCTTCTCTTGATATCGATAGTTTTTGGAATACAAGAGTCGTTAGGAAATCTGATTGAGCATTTGCTTTGATTTTGACAACAAACTTTATGCTTCTGGAGTAGATCCTCAGTTGTAAAATAATTTAGACATCTTTCACATATAAATACTCTGTGTCCATGCGATGAAAATTGTTTTGTCATTAGGCGTGAGAAATTTTTTATCCATACGAAACGATACAACTGTTCAACGTCCGTGAGGATTTGAGTATTAGGATTTGATGTTGAAATATCTGTAGGTATCATAAGAAGGTTGATTGTTCTGACTCTGCTGCTGCTGCTATAATCGCTTAGGCTAAACACATAGTGAAGCGGCGAGCAAAGCAGCGATGAAAGCGGAGAGCAAAGCGGCGATCGTATGTAGCGTTGATAACAATTTGCCAACACATAGTGAGGCGTATAAAATCGTGCTGCTATCATGGATATGTCTTGTAGTTACCTAAGTACAATCAACATTTCTACAAAAATATCTAAACAATCCGAAAACAATTTATACCACCATATAAAGAATTAAAATACCTTTCCAATGAGGGGCTACTTGACCCCCCTTGCTATTTAAGACTCATTAGTTGGGGGCTGCCGGGCCTAGGGGGCTAATGCAACAAGGTCACGAATGACATTGAAATGTGTCCCCCTTAAAACAAAAATCGACCTATCTCAGGATTTTTGCTTGAATGATTGTTCTTTGGTCCCACAGTGTGATCTCTAATAATTAAATAGGAACACGAACGAGCACTACATGCTGGTATTCAGAATACGTTATCTCATATTCGACAAAAATATTGGCCAATTAAGGGTAAAAATATTATTAAGGCCGTAATTAGAAATTGTAAAAAATGCTTGTAAATGTGTCACGAACGTTCATCAGTTGCGAAGGATGGGAAGTCAAGAACCAAACGAGTAATTAAGAGATACATTTGTATTCTTATATGGCTTACCACCAAGACTATCCACCTTGAGTTAGTGTCGGATCTTACTAGCGGAGGTTTTTTGCATATGTTAAAAAGATTTGTCTCTAGAAGAGGGTTATGCACAGACATTTATTCAGATAATGCTAAAAGTTTTATAGGGGTTAATAATGAATTAAGGAACATTGAAAGTTTCATCCAAAATGATAATTTTCAAAAATATTTAAGTCACCATTCTATAACCTGGCATTTTATACCTCCAAGGGCTCCACACTTCGGAGGTCTGTTCATTTGTTTTTGCCATAACAACGATATGGGGTAGGGTGATTTATAACCGACTAGATTTTAAGTTTGAATAATTATTTCTTTTTTGGACAAAAATTTAGACTTGTAATAGAATTTCCGATTGTTTTAATTTATATATA
>JAZBGY010001784.1:0-16915 GCA_037414755.1 Lydus trimaculatus
TTTTCATTTCATGACCTTCATTATTATTATGTTTCATTTTTGCAAATTTTTGTTCCTTTTTGTTTTGTTTAGTTTTTGTGCACACACATTGTAATTATTTTACTTTTATTGTAGTGAGAAGTTTCATTTATTTATATTACGCATACAATTTGATTGTGATTTTTTTCCTCTTGTTAATATATTAAGTAATATTTAAACATTAATCGATAAACTTGTAAATGTGTCAATTTATTAGTAGTTCATGGTCAATTTTTTTCTTTTTTTTTTTTGATATTAAACAATATCAAAACATTATGAACACTAATAAATACGACATTTAATAATGATGATGATAATAATAAGAACAGTATTTGGTTCCAAAGGGACTGTGACTTGATGAAATATAAATGGTGCCTTAAAAGAGAATGTAAAAAAAAAAGACGTAAATCTGGCATTTTTCCAGAATATCCACAAAATCTATTGTTAGTCAAACAAACAAACAAACAAACAAAAGGAATTATTTTGGTGTTTTGTATTCAAAAAAGAAAATTAATTCCAATATTGATTTTTCACAAAGTTTTCGGAAAACAGAATAAAAAAATTGTAAGAAAAGTGACTCGAATTAAGTCAGAAGTTCCATTAAGTTTTATGATATTATCAATGTAAACTATTCCATAGTTAAAATAAACTATTGTTTTCAGAATTATGTAGTTTCATATTCTCCTATTTTTAATCGATTTTCTGTCTGGAAGTGAAGGTTACAGGAATAAAACTAAGAGTTTATGGGATAATAAATAAATTGGAAAGACGTCCGGTTCAGCTTCCCTCCTCCCTTAATCGCGACTTAAGTTCGACCTTGCCGTAAATCATTATGTACCTTGTAGATAAGATTAACTTTAATAAAAGAAAACTAGAGTAGCAACTTAAAATGAGTCTTATGTTTAAGGAACACTAGGTCAGTCACAAACTGTTAAGCTGAGAATAACCGAAGATGAATCGGCTTAAGCTCAACGTTGTCTGAAAGTGGCCTTAAGTAAGTCAGTTAAAGGAGCATACGGACCTTAAACCGAGACTTAAGAGGGGAAGTGAATAGAACCGTAAGAACGAGTACTTTGTCATTTCTGAAAAATTATTTTTGGAAGTAAGCAATTTGGAAATGGGGGAAACCGATCGTTGAATTTTAAATGGCGCCTTATTATTGGATTGAGGACCCGAAATGGCCGCCGCCACTGTTTGAATTATATAACAACACCCATGTTCCAGTTATTGACCACATAATACGTTTGTTATGCAACAATTCCAAATATGCATTGGTGATTCTGTTGGCATTTCAGCATTTTCTGCATATATAAAAAATTATTTAGAATGCGTGAACATGCGGTGCTCCTTATTTTTATTTATCTACAATAAAGCAAAGGAAATGCGCAATTATACAACCATTTTCGTGTAACACTAATTTGAAATTTGTTGACTATAATCGTAGGATCGCACTTAATATTTTCACCATTTTTTTATAACTGTAGGTTAATGGAAACAATGAATATCCAAATTTTGTATAACACAGAAATACCCCGATTGTTGCGGTTATTGTTGCCGATAAAAATACCGCAATAATCGAATTCGCGGTAATCGATCATTGTCATGGATTTTTATCATCGGTCTGAGCATTTTAAGCAAGTTCTCTTTCAAGATTAATTAGGTTTTCATAGTACAGCTCCTTAACTCCAATATGTCCTTATCATTACCTTTTTAAATTTTTTTAGTTCTAGATCAAAGGCTATCTTAGTTTTGTTATTGATAACATGAGTATCTTGATTTTCAATTTTTTTAAAATCGCGATAATGCGAATTTAGAGCACATTAATTGGATTTTTGGTACCAAAACTGCGATAAGCTAGGTTTTCCTGTATTAAGTTGAAATAATAGAATTTAACTCTCTATTAATTAACGAAATGTTCATAAAATTTGGTAAAATGCATCATTGCGACATCCACTCAGCACCAAATTTGCTTGAATAAAGACCATCGGATTTAGTAGTAAAATTTAGTGTTGAGTGCTTATCTAATAGTATACTATTAGACCCTCAATAAAGCCTCGGTTAGATATTCGTAAAGGTAGGATTATACTATCAAGTTTTCTTGCTTAAATTGGCTTGTATCAAGCAAAACTTGATCACGTGAACATATTTTCAAGACTGTCAAGTTACTCAATGTGTTTCACACGTGTGTGAGAAGGACACGAAACTTGAGGAGATAAATGTTGCACTATAAAGAGTTGAGCAAAAACTTGTACTTGCTCAAAAATCACAATTTCTTCCCCAACAATTTCTTATATCTATGTAAAAATTTAAAAGTGTGTTATTATCAAGATAACTTGAAACAAAAAAACTTATTGATAATGTAATTGTACCCTAAAAACAAGTTTGATAAGAATCGAAAGTTACATGATATCACGTGAACATTGATTTTGTAATCCAAAGATAAGATAAATTCAGCAAATAATCGTATGATACTCAGCCCTCTTTAACTCTATGGGCTAATTAGGCTAAGTCCATGGACACCATTGATCCAAGGACGAAACAAGTATACAACAAAATAATGCTAAATGATTTTCTAGTAATTGTTTAATCCAATGTGATTAGGGCGCCAAATGTTTTTTAGCCTAAGACGCTCAAAGACTGCCCTTAATATTGTTAATATTTAAGAAATATCTCACATGATACGGACTTTTGAGGCTTAAAAATTGAGCCTAATATATATGGCACAGAAGTGGGTCTATTTTGAATAAGCTTTAAAGAAGATTCCTGTAATTTTCCAAAATTAGAAACCTTCCTTATCAATATAACCTCTAATATTTCAATATCATTCGAATATTTATCAGAATTATTCAGAATTGCTGTGTAACTACCACTTGTAAATCATGACCACTATTAAAATTGTTAAAAATAAAGAAGAAGTGATTGCCAATTTGGTAAATACCATCAAAAATTGTTCAGATGAAGGTATTCAACAGAATGGACTTTTTAAAATTGGTGTATCTGGTAATATTACAATTTTTTTTTAACTTTAATTTAAACAATTTTAATTGAATCATACCGATTTTGTTAATAGGAGGTTCACTAATTGATCTTCTAGCAACAGGTTTACCTAAAATACAAACAGATTTTACAAAATGGAAAGTTTTCTTTTGTGATGAACGAATTGTAGCGGAGAACAGTGCAGATTCAACATTTGGTGCCTACAAAACAAAACTAATCGATAAAACAAATTTATTAAAAGAAAATCAATTTGTACGAATCAAACAAGGAGTTTCACGTAATTTCCTATATAGTTTTTATGAATTTGAAAAAACCCACCTGTTGATCATAAATAAAGATTTCTATATTTACAGCTCAAGATACTGCTACCGATTATCAACAACAGATGACACAATATTTCACCGGCAATTTACCACAATTTGATTTATTATTATTGGGAATGGGACCAGATGGACATACATGTTCATTATTTCCAGGACATAAATTATTGGACATCACCGATAAATGGGTTGTTGAAATTACTGATTCACCAAAACCACCACCATGTAGAGTTACATTAACATTACCAGTGATTAATAATGCAAAGAATTGTATTTTTGCAATTTGTGGTAAAGAGAAAGCTGAAATGGTTAAGAGGATCTTAGTGGATCATGAAGATCTACCATGTACACGTGTTAAACCATTAAATGGTAAATCAATTTGGATTGTTGATGAAGATGCTGGTCATTATTTGAGGAAATGATTTTTATTAAAATCGTATACTTTTGTGTGTGTATATATAAGAAACAGAAAATACAATAAAAATATTTCATCTTTCCAATAATAATCAGCAATTTATTAATAATTGATGATGCCGTTAGTGGCGAAAGTGTCTTTTTTCAATTGTGGCACTTGAATATTAATGCGTTGTTTTATCGTCGTACTACTATCGCTACTATATGCACTTTCAGATGATGAATTTACAAGTTGCAAATTCTGGAATGGTAAAGCTGTCTGTATTGTTTTAATTGTCGTATCACCTCCATTATGATTATTATTATTATTATCATTATTAAGGCGATCTTGACTGTTTTTCAAAATACCATTAATCCTAGGTTTCTGTTGTTCTAACGGTATACGTGGATCAATCGGCGGTTTATATACGGTCGGCCTCTTCAAATTTGCCAACGATGAACGTCTTCGTGTTTTATTCATGATTACAGTTGTTGATTCTTCAAATTTGACATGATTTTGAGTTGATTTCTCTGCGATAGGTCCACGTGATTCGACTCGTTCCCCAATCGGTCCATTCTGATTATCATGTATACCTAAATCTTCTTCACTGATATCATCACCCGAAAAAACATCTTCATTCTCTTCTTCAATAACACTAGCCTGTATCCATTGTCGGATACGATCTTTTTTCGCTGTACGATCAACGGTTGTTTCCAAACCGTATTGTGTTAAACTAAACAATAATTTATTCTTCTCTTCTGGACTACTATGGAAACTATACATTGATGGACATAAACCTTCCTCTTCATTTGGTACTTCTTCAGCATTCTTTTCCATACCACCTTTAGACATCCAACGATCATCTAAATAACGATTGATTTCACTCAATATAATCGGTCGTTTCTCCGGTTTTGGTTCTAGATATTTTTTAAATAATTTTTGCGCCTTTGATGATATCAATTTGAATAATTTCGGTTGACGTTTTATCGGTATTGTCATACTTTGCCATGATAGATAACGTGAATAACGTGGATCATCTAATGCAGCTTTCTGCCATGGTAAACAACCAGTTAAACAAACAAAAATCACAATGCCAAATTGCCATATATCGTGGGATGTATTTGTTCTAACAAAAATAATTTAGTTAACAAATTTTGAATAATTTGTAATTATATTGTGACTTACTGGTAAGTGCCATCGGTTGGAATTTGGAGGACTTCAGGTGGTGCATACGGTAGCCATTCGTTGCGTCGCATCACAACCGATCCGATTCGACGTGTTTCACCGAAATCACACAATTTTATACGTGAAAAGTCCGATTTAAATACTAAAATATTATCTAATTTAACATCACGATGTACTAAATCTCTAGTATGTAGATGTTCTAAAGCTGCGGCTAATTGTTTAGCTACACGTTTTGTATGGAGTTCTCCTATACCAATATCGGAAACATTCGATGTTAAATCACCTAATAATATTTTAGTTTTGTTATAATAACAGCCACAGGAATATAAAAATAAAACATTACCTAACGGAGCATACTCTTGTGAAAATACATAAAAACCAGCCGTTTCAAAAGCAACATCATATGTTGTGATTATATTTTTATGTGTACCTAAATGTAAACCATAATGGAATTCACGATAAAAATCCTTTAATGCTGTATACGGTTTTGGTAATGCTTTCAATACCATCTCTGTATCGGTGGCTTTATGTTCAACTAATAAAATTTTACCAAACCATCCTTCACCGACAATTTGCAAAATATCAAATTCATCCGCCAAGTTCACCTAAAATTAGAATTTTCAACAACAACAGAAAAAAAACATGAATTATTTAATAATTTCGATTGGGTTTTGTTTTGAGTCGTAACCCTGAAAATTAACAACGTGCCAAACATTTTATCTATTTTAGAAACAAGCTAAACCGGCGACATGACAATGGCTGGGAAGTTTCCAAATTTTTCTTCAATTAACCCTAGGTGTTTTTTTTTTATTATAATTACAATCAATATCTAATTTTAAATCATTCGTCAATTATTAAGATATCTGCTGGATGAAATCCAAACTGTCTCGTTATAATCGTGAATCAATCCAAATCATCATGGTGTAAATTTGTTATTTTGTTACAACTTACTTTCTCTAATTCAAATTCACGAATACGATGGATGCTTCCAATTAGTGATTTTTTCGCTAAACTACCCATAATTACCGTCGATCAACACACAAAATTTACATTTTAATTTATTTGAAACAAAAAACAACAGTGAATTGAAAACTTTCATTAAAAATCTGGTGTCTGGTTGGATAGGTGATTCATCAAAAATCACAAAACTCACACACTTCAACAATTGTAACAACTAAACTGTGTTTTACTGCCGGTGAGGTTCTACACAACACAGTCTGTCTGTATTGGCATTCAAATGTGGAACATCTAGGATATTTATGGATCACTTGATAGTTTGAAATCTCGACCAGAAAAATGTTGAGTTTGTCGACTTGTTTTTGTTTTTCTTGTCGTACTATTCAGGATACAGGAAAATCTGGAAAAGATACACAGGAAATTCAGGATAGGCTAATGAACTATATGTTTATAGACAACAATTTAACTCGTATGTCTTTATTGTTGTTTTTCTTCTTGTTTCTAACAAACTGTTTTTATATAAATAAACACGAATATGTGCCAAAAGAGAATAATTATAAACAGCACACAATTAGTAAATGAAAACATAAATAAACTAAAAAATAATTACGTAAATATTCCTGATTTGTACAAAATTATTTACAGATTAATCTACCATTATACTCCAACAATATTATCACTTATTTTCTAAAAAACAAAATAGAAACAAATTATGAATTTCGGATTAATAATAAAATTACGATTAATTACCTGGCACCTCAAATAGTGGTGGTGAATCGAAAATACCACTACACTTTTGCAACCAAGAGAATTTATCTTCATCTTTTTGTAAACGTGGATTTCTTACAGTTTCACCAAGTGTTTGTTTGATACGATTCGTTTCAATTGATGTTAATTTTCTATCTTCCGGCTTTATATAAGAATTATTCGGATTATAATAATCATTTCTAGTACTCGATGATGAATTCAATAATATTGGACGTGTATACCTAAATAATAGAAAAATTAGTCCCTTCACACTCAAATTAACAAATAAAATTACCATTTCCCTGAACTATTAACAACAGGATCTGTATGGTGACGTCGTTCCTGATTTCTAGAATACACACTCGGATGTTTTTGTTTATTGTTATCATCATGTCGATATTTTACAACTTCTCGTCTGTTACTACTACTACTACCACTACTACTACTACTGCTGCTGCTACCAGGATGATGTCGTAACGTTTCGGATTGTGTTGTGGTTTGTGGTGGTGGTACTGTTGGTTGTTTTCTTTGTTCTTTTCGATCATTTTCTTCACGACTTCTAGCTAAAATCTCTTCAGTTCTTGTATTCTTTGTTGTTGTTGAGGATGATGTTGTACCTGCTTTAGTATCATAAGTCTTTATTAACATACATTTATTAACTGGTCCTTGTTTTAATAATTTATCAAAAATTTCATTATTACGTTTCTCACGATCTACATTACAACAATCATCAGATTTACGACGACGTTTCTCATTATCACTACTATAATCATTATGCGAATGTTTACGTTTACGATTCGTTTCACTATCACTTTTTGATTTATTCAATTCTATATCATTCGTATTATCAACAACAAAGATCTGACATGATGATGTTGGTTCTTCTGATAATGATGGTTTTTGTGGTTGATGTTGTTGTAATTCATTTATATCAAATGATGTTGATAATAAATCTTTTTTAACACGTATCCTTGATTCAGACAAATTTGTACATTCTTTATGATTTACATTATCATTTGATAAATCATTTTGTGGACTATTTTTCGTTGATGATGATGATGATGATGATGATGACGACGATGATGATAAAGGTTTTTGTTGATTACGACGTGGTGCAGAAACTGGTGTACGATTATGTTTACGTCCTGTAAATTTCTCCATAACATCATTAACATCATTCTTTTTTAATGATTCATTACGTTTAACTGATTGTATAAATTTTGATATACTATTTTTCGATGATGATGATGATGATTTAGCATCATTTAAATAATCTTTCTCTAAAACATCCAATGAACTTATAGAAGTTTGTTCAATTTTCTGTACAATCACCTTTTGTTGAGTTACATCATCATCATTATCATTATTGCTATCATTACGAATAACTGTAGTGATTGTGGGATTAGTTTCAGTAGATTCAGTTGGTAGAAAACTTGACGTGTAGGTTGTTTTTTGTGGGATATCTGCAGTTGTTGTTGTTGCTGATGTTGCATTTAAATCATTTAAAGTTTCTTTTGATGATTCCATAATATCAATATCTGATATTGATGTAAAAGTGTGTGTTTCCGAACTGTTATCACCACTACCTAAACTAATCAAATTATTAACAGCATATAAAGTAGCATCACTTATACTATCATTAGGTGGCCGATCAATAACTTTATTATTACAATCATTATGACAACTATTATTACTATTACTATTACTATTATCATCATCATTATCATTAACAATATTATTATTATCATTTTTATTATTCGATTCATCATTTTGTGTTATACCAATTAAATAATTTAAATCTTTTATACTATTTTGAATTTCATCAGTTTTTGTTGTGATCGTATCATTTGTATCAATAATAATATTATTATCAAAATCGGGTTTTTCTGTTTTACATGGTGCAAAATAATCATCCATTAAATTATTATCATTAAATGTTAATTCTAATTCTTCACTAGTTAATGGGAATTCATCTGGTGATGAATCATTTAATGTTAAATCAGTTGTTATTGTTTTCTCTTCACGTCTACCACTAACCATTGGACCACCTAAATTAAAATTACCATCATAATCTTGTATTTCAACAACTTCTTCTGTTTCAACAACTGGTGGATTATTTTGTACAACATCAATACTATCCGATAATGCTACCATAACATGTGTTGTTCTATGATGATGATGATGGTGGTGGTGGTGGTGATGCGGATGTGGATGATGTGGTGCTGTTATCAATTCCATTTGTTCTAAATCATTTAATGTTGTTAAATTTGTTGTTGTTGTAACTGTTGGTGTTGGTGTTGTTGTATCATTACTAAATGTAAATAAACAATTTTTATCATTTGGTAGATTTGTTGGATCTTGTATTGTATTAACTAAATTTACTGATTGTGTTATAACATCACAATGTATTGATACTGATGTTTGTAAATTTGTTGTTGATGTTGTTACTGTTGTTGGGAAATCTTTAACTGTTGTATCAACTGTACTTGATAATACTTGCATATTTAAATTACATGATGTACTAAATGTATTATTAACAAAAAATGTATCTGTTGTTTGTATATCATTTGTTAATAGAATTTTTGTTGGTGATTCTAATTCCATTGCACCAGGTGTTACAATTTCATCAATACGTTCGAAATTCTCTTCATTTGTTGTTGTTGTTGTTGTTGGTACAGATTTCGACGTTATTGGTAAAATTGCTGGAGTTTGTAATTTAATTGTTTGATTTCTATTAGTTTTTTCTTCAATTATTTCAGTTGGTAATGGAGGTGGTGGTGGTAGTGGTGGCGGTGGAGATGATGGTAATGGTGGCGGTGGTGGTGTATTTACAATAATTTTACCATGATCTAATTGTTCAATTTGCATATCTTCTACAACTTGTACAATATTTTGTGAATCTTCTGCAATATTTTCATTCAATTTTTGTCGTTTATTATTATCTTCTTCTATTTCCATATTATCAGTAGATTGACGTTTTCTTGTTTCTTGATTAACAATATTTGTATGCATTTCCGGTTGTTTTTCATTTGTTTTATTTGATTCATTTTCAATAATTTGTTGTTGTTGTTGTTGTTGTTTAGATTTTCGTTCAAGTTCAGCTCTTTTAAAAGCTTCTTCAAATATTTCATCAATACTTGTTTTCTTTTTTTGTTGTTTATTTTCACCGTTAATTGCTGTTGTTTTATCATCACTAGTTATTTGTTTGCTTTTATTTTTCTCTTTATGATTATCAGGTTTTTTTATTTCAATTTTATGTTTAATTTTATCATCAAAATCTTCATTTTGTTTGTTACAATAATTTTTTTCTGGTTTCTTGTCGCTATCAGCAAGTTTATCTTTAGATTTCTCCACCTTTTCCTCGTTCTTCTTATAAATGTCATCTACTTTATGTTTGCTTTTCTCTTCCAATTTCCCATTTTTATCTTCATTGTTCTTGATTTTCTGATCAATTTTTTCAACCTTTTCATCATGCTTCTTACTACAATCATCTTTAGGTTTCTCTTCAGTTTTCTTCTCGTTATCAGCTAGTTTGTCTTTAGATTTCACAATTTTTTCTTCACTCTTCTTATGAGTTTCATCAATTTTATGTTTGCTTTTCTCTTCCAATTTTCCATTTTTATCTTCATTATGGTTTTTGGTTTTCTGATCAATTTTTTCTACCTTTTCGTCATGTTTTTTGCTCCAATCATCTTTAGGTTTCTCTTCAGTTATCTTGTTGTTATCAGCTAGTTTGTCTTTGGATTTCTCAATTTTTTCTTCAATCTTCTTATGAGTTTCATCAATTTTATGTTTGCTTTTCTCTTCGAATTTTCCATTTTTATCTACATTATGGTTCTTGGTTTTCTGTTCAATTTTTTCGTCATGTTTTTTACTACAATCATCTTTAGATGTATCTTCAGTTATCTTGTCGTTATCAGCTAGTTTGTCTTTAGATTTCTCAATCTTTTCTTCACTTTTCTTATGAATTTCATCAATTTTATGTTTGTTTTTATCTTCCAATTTCACATTTTTATCTTCATTATGGTTCTTAGTATTTTCATCGACTTTATGTTTGATTTTCTGATCAATTTTTTCGTCATGTTTCTTACTACAATCATCTTTAGATGTATCTTCAGTTTTCTTGTCGTTATCAGCTAGTTTGTCTTTAGATTTCTCAATTTTTTCATCATTTTCATCAATTTTCTGTTTGGTTTTGTCTTCTAATTTTCCATTTTTATCATCATTATGGTTTTTGATTTTCTGAAGTTTTTCATCATTTTTCTTATGATTATCATCCAATTTGTGTTTAGTTTTCTCATCATTTTTGTTAGATTTCTGTGATGTTTTATTGTCTTTCTTTTCTTTATCAGAATCGATTAGTTTTTTCTCTTTTGAATGACTTCTACGATCTTTATCTTTATGATTGGAATCTTTTTGTGTTTTATTTAAAGATTTCTTTAAATCATTACGCATTTTATTTAAATCAATATCTTTTTTCAATTTTTCTTTACTATTATTATTATCATTATGTAAATTTTTTGGTGATTTACTACGTGATTTATTCTCTTTTTCACGTTCTTTTTTTATATCATATTTTTTATTCTTATCAGTTTTTTGATGTGATTTTGTATCTTTTGATTTCGAATGTGATCTTTCTTCTTTATGATTATTATTATTATTATTGTTAGTTTTATCTGTTGTTTTATTTCTTAATGGTGGTGTTTTACTACGTTCCTTACGATCTTTCTCTTTTCGATCTTTACGATCTTTTGATTTCGATCGACTATAACGTTTACGATCTTTCTCATTATTATTGTTGTGTGATTTTGATTTTGAACGTGATCGACTACGTTTCGTTGTGATTATTTCAATTGATTTTGATGATGATCTACTACGACGATCATCTTTTTTATCAATTTCTTTATGTTTCGAATCTTTATGTTTATTATCTGTTTTTGATTTTGATGATGATCTAGATTCACGATGATTATGATGATGATGATGATCATTTGATTTTTTATCGATTTTTGAATTTTTTTCATGTTTTCTATTTGAATGTTTTTCAGTTTTTGTTTCAATAATAATTGATGAAATTAAATTTGTATTATTTTCTTCTTCAATTTTATTCATTTCATTTAATAATTGATTTTGTTCAGTTAAATTTTTCTCTTTAATTACACGTTCTTTCATCTTTTTAATTGTATTTTCTAATGATATACCTTTATCTTTAGTTGGTGATTTTTTTATTTGTGTCGATTTTGATAAATTATTACTTGTATCATTATTTAATTCTAATTTTTTCAGTTTTGTTATTTTCTTTTCTAATTTTTCTTCAGGTATTATGGTATTATTATTTATAACAATTTCTTTATCGATTTCAGCCATCACTACATCATTTTCTGGTGTTGTATTTGGTAAATCTTGAAGATTTGCTACAATTACTGATTGCTCTTTCAATCCATCCACAATTTCTTTATTGTTTTCTTGTACTACATCATCATCATCAATTTTATCCTTACTGGAAATGCTTAAATCTAGTAAAGTTTCTTCTATTTCCATCTTACTTGAATCTGTTGGTAAAACTACGATTTCGGATTGTTTATTTTCAATGTTTACATTCAAATTAATACTTTCTTTAATATGGATTTTTGTATTTTTTAATGTTGACAAATCAGTAATGATTTTTGAATTTTTTGTTATAGAAAGATCATCTTTAAAATTGATTTTTTCTTTAACATTATCATTAATAATTTGATTACAACTTTTCGAACGTGAACGTACAATTTTACGATTAATATTTACATTTTTGTCTAAACAATTTTCTATTAATGTAGCAGCATTTTCTTTCTCTTGATCAAAAGCTTTTAATGCAGCTTTTGTTTTAATAATACGATCTTCTGATAGATTTGATAAAGTAGTAGTATTGATGGAATTTTCATCAGTTTCTTTCAATTTTAAAATATCTTCTTGTTGATTATTAACAACGATAGATTCTTCGATATTTTCGTCAATATTTGTATTATTTAGAATATGTTTAATACTATGATCTGTAGGTGGTGTTTTATTATTATCTTTTAAATCTTCATTATCAATTATTGGTTGTGTTGGTTTCTCTTTAATAAATTTCTCATGATCAAATTTCTTATGTGTTGTTGTATTACGATCAAAATCATTATCTTCATGATTATTTAAAATGATAATTTCATTATTTTCTTGTTTCTCTACAATTATTTCATTTGTATTTTGTATTTCAACAAAATTCTCCATTTGTTTTAAAACTGCATTATCAACAAAACAATTATTTTCATTTTCTGGTATACTGATGCAAATCGATGAAGTATTCTGTTCTTCCACAACTTCTTCATTTACTTTTTCTTCATTATTTATGTTGAGATTCACTTGTTGCCGTACTACATTGCCATCACCATCATCATCATTGTCGTCGTCATCATTTAATTCAGTATCGATGAATTTCAAACCATCATCTTCAGTTTCTTCTTCATAAATTGAATTATAATTTCTATCATTCAATTTCCATTCATTACTTTCATCAATAAATAATGCACTTTCACTACTATCATTACTATCTTCACTTGTTGTATTCGTTTCAATTAAACGTTTCTGTGCATAAACATAATTTATTGTTGGTGATATTATTGAATTTTCTGTTGATATAAAATCATGTGCTAAACATTTTGTTGTTGTTGTTGTGGCTGTTACAGTTACCGATGCTTCATTATTGTTATTATAACGGTTTGATTTTGGTGATTTTATTGTTTCAATTCGATTAATTCTATTGTTATTATTGTTCATGCTACTATTTCTTGTAATACGCTTATTTTCAATTGATGTTTCATATTTTGGTTTCCTTGAACGTTTTTGTTGATGATTTTTAGATGAAATCGTACTACATTCTAAACGTACTTTTGAACGTCTTTTTTTCGGTGTACAATTTATTTGATCATCTAATGGTTTTTCTGGTGATTTTTGTGGTCGATTTGTTACAGTTGGTGATGAATCAGCAATAGCTACTGCTGTTGTAGCTAAAACACCTAAATTATGTGTTGGATCAATGTATTCAACTTCATTTAATGTTGATGATTGACTACTTTCATACGAAAATGTTCGATTATTATTGTTGGATTGTTGTTGTTGTTGATGATTAACTGATTCTGTTTGTTGTGTTTTTTCAATACTTTCAACAATTACTTCCTCTCGTTCTGATTCTTCAGATTTTTCTGGTGCGCTGTTTTGTTCTTCACAAATTGAAGATTCTACAATTGGGTCTACATCGATATTTTCAGTTAAATCTTTGGTAACGTCTACAGAATCTGTACTAAGTTCTAAATTATTTGATTGATTAGATTCAGCTGGATTTTCAGTAATTGTTATTTGATTTTCCGTGATAATTTCATTACTTTGCAGACTTTCAGCTGTATTTCCATCAACTTCTAATTGTTGTCCTTCAACAATTCCCATAGCCGTTTCAGTATTTCCTAATTGACTAGTTTCAGTAATTGTTATTTGATTTTCCTGAACTATTTGAATATTTTCAGCTATATTTTCAGTAAGTTCCGATTGATCAATTTCCATGCTATTTTCAGTACTTTCTAGTTGACTATTTTCAATAACTTCAGTTGAATTTTCAGTAGTCTCTATTGGATCGTTTTGGTCAATTTCAACCGACTGTTCAGTAGTCACTATTTGATTGTTTTGGCAAATTTCAACCGGTTTTTCAGGAGTCTCTAGACTTGTTTCAAATGATTTTTCAGTATTTTCTAATTGACTACTTTGAAGAACTTCAGTTGATTTTTCAGTATTTTCCAACTGACTACTTTGAAGAACAACTTCAACTGAATTTTCTGTATGATTTTCTTGGTTAATTTCAAATGATTCTCCAATATTTCCTAATTGTGTCTCCTGAAGAGATATTTCAGTTGAATTTTCAGTAACCGGTGGTTCTTGACTTTCTTGACCAATATCGATTGGTTCTTTGGTGTTTTCTAATTGATCGTTTTGAATAATTACAGTTGAATTTTCAGCAACTTGATTTATTTCAACTGATTTTTCAATAACATCTAATTCCTTATTTTCATTAGCTTCAACTGTATTTTTGGTATCTTCTATGTGAGTTTCAGTATTCTCTAGCTCTAGAAGATTAGTTTGAAGAACTTGTGTTGGATTTTCGACAATTTCTGTATGACCTTCTGAACTAATTCCTATCGAATTTCCAGTAGATTCTATTTCATCTTTTTCTTTAGTAATTTCAGTTGTATCTTCAAAATTTGCATGAATATCTTCAATATTTTCGTGACTTTTAAGTAATTCACGTGTCGATTCATCAATTTGCTGTTGTTCATTTTTATCTTCCATTATTTCATTTGAAGTTGATTGAGAATTCTGTGAGTTTTCATCAATATTCTCTGATTCTACACAAATTTCATATGAAATAATTGTATCTCCTGTTATCTCTGATAATTCATTTCCACAAGATATTTCTGTTTCTTCTCTATTGATTTCATTGGTTACTTCTTGTTTATTAGAATCTTGTGTAACTGGACCATGTTCTTGTAATGTCAAATTAGCTACAGTAACATAATTTTGTGTATTTTCATCAATTTCTGTTACAGCATCAATTATAGTTTCACCACTTGTAGATGATTTCTCAATATTTTTAACGATTTCTTCTTTACTACCAATACTTTCGTTATTTGTAGTATTTTCCAATATTTCTGCAATACTATTAGAATGTTCTTGTACTTCTGCACGAGTTACATTTTCTGCTGAAACTCCTTCAAGTTCAACATTTTCAATTATTCTTTCTATACTTTGAATAGTTTCGGGTTTTTCAATGGTTTTGGTGGTATCTTCAATTACTTGTTCAATGTTTTCAATAACAGTTTTTTCAGCAATTTTCTCTAAACGTCCAGTATGCTCAACTATAGTTTCTACAATTTCAGTTATTTCCTCTAAAGTTTTATTATCAAGTTCAGTGGTTTTCTCTAAATTTCTATCATCTACAACTGTTTCCTCTACACTTTCAATATTTTCAACAATTTCTCTAGTATTTTCCACATTTTCAGCTATTTCTTCAATATTTTCAGTTATTGTCTCAACCGTTGCTATATCTACAATTGTTTCCTCTACACTTTCGATATTCTCAACAATTTTTCTAGTATTTTGCACATTTTCAGCTAATTCTTCAATATTTTCAGTTATTGGCTCTACAGTTGCTATATCTTCAACTGTTTCATCTACACTTTTGATATTCTCAACAATTTCTCTAGTATTTTCAACATTTTCAGCTGGTTGTTCAATATTTTCAGTTATTTTCCCTACAATTTCTATATCTTCAACTATTTTCTGCGCGTTTTCCATATTTTCAACTATTTCAACTCTTTGTTCTTCATTTTCAGGAACTTCAACCGACTTCTCTACACTTTCAATTAATTTCTCTGTACGTTCAGCATTTAATTCTTCTACAATTTCAGAACTTTCAATGATTCTCTCCACATTATCATCAATTACAACAGTTTTATCTACGTTTTCATTATGTTCGATCAAAACTGCTACAATTTCTTCAGTTTTCTTCAAATTTTCATTATTGCAATCATCTTCAGTCACACTTTCATCATTGTCAAATGGTGTTGTTTCAACAGCTTCTTCACTAATCACACAACAAGCATTAATTTCGTTTTCTAAAGATCGGTCTGTTGAATTCGATTGAAGTTTTTCAACACCTTCAGAATTTGTAGATGATGATTTATCTATTGTTGTTGTTGTTGTTTGTTCTAATAGATTTGAATCAATTTGTCCATTAATAACAGAAAAATTCGGTGAACGATCTTCATCATTTATTTCAGTTTTTATTTGATCATTTTCAAAAATCGGAAAAGGCATACGAAATTTTCCATTTTTTGTTAATTCTGTATTTAATTTATTAACATCATAATCATTATCATCATCATCATCATCATCATCATCTAAAGTTATTGTAACAATTCCTGATTCTACATTTGTTGAATTTGATTGATTCTGTTCATTATGATTATGATGATGATTATTATTATTATCATTGGTAAGAAACCGTTCAAAACCATCAAATACTGTAGTAGAATTTGTCGATTGTACATTATCAAAATTATTACTCAATTGTGTCTGTGATGTTGTATTTATCACATTTTGATAAGACACACTACTATTATCGGTAATATGGCAGTTATTTTTGATTTCAGTCAATCTATTTCCTATACCATTTGATAAATTTTCTTTATTTATAATTAAATCATTATTATCATCATTATCATCATCGGAT
>JAZBGY010001785.1:0-16911 GCA_037414755.1 Lydus trimaculatus
TGTTTACTTGATTCAATTGACTTGTTTATGTGTGAACACAAACTTGAATGCCAGTTACTTGAATTCAAGCGACTTGAATTCAAGTAACTTGAAAAGTCTGAACGAGGCTTTAATCTCGCAGGATGATTGCGCTGCCATCCGTGGTGCTTAATCTTTTAGTAATAAACAAAGTCACTTGCACACTAGGAGAATTTAAGCAGTTTTCAATATTTTTGTTTAATATAAAGCTATTGCTGTCTAAATGTATTTATCACGCTTTATAATTTGGTACCAAAAGACCAATTATTGAGTTCCAAAGAATTTGAAAATGAAGTAGCCCATGTTATCAGTAACATAACTACTATATCTACGACTAAAAGAAGTCTCAAATTTTCCAAACAAGTTATAGTATAGTTCGTTAAGTGACTTAAGAGATCCAGTAAAATAATAAAAATTAGTTCACAATAGATACAACAGCAAGGACTTGATGAAAATGGTTAAATATTGCTGCTATATCGATTGTAAACTAATTTTTATTATTTTACTGGATCTCTTAAGCCATTTAATAGACTATACATACAAGTCGAGACACCTTATCTAGGAACATAGGACAGTCTTGTGGGTGGATAATTTTACAGAGATTCTATCAGCCATCTCTTTTCAACTCAGACGAAGACTACAAGACTGTTCCGGTTCTTGTAGTTTCTCCTATGCTCCTAGATGAACTATCTCAACCTGTATATGTAATTTTATATTAAATTAAAATCTTAATTTAACACCAAATGTTGAAAATTGTTTAAATTAAAAAGTATATAAGCGATTTCGTTTATTACTAGGGGATTAAGCACTATCAATGACGACGCAATCGTCTTCTGAGATCAGGGACTATCTGGACAGTATCGGCGCAATTTGCCCTTCGATTTAGAAGGACTCAGATAATATCGGCGCAATCGTTCCATACTGATTTTTTTTAAATAACTGTGTGCAAATTATATAATAAGTTACCATTCACCTCACTACAACTAAAACTTTTATCACAATTTCATACTAAATACTATTAAATGTATTTTTTTTTTTCAATAATAGTGATAATAATAATAATAACTACGGAAGTATAAAAGTCTTTATCACTTGATTTTAGAAAAAATTAAAATTAAAATTA
Source organism: Lydus trimaculatus (assembly GCA_037414755.1). NCBI lineage: Eukaryota > Metazoa > Arthropoda > Insecta > Coleoptera > Meloidae > Lydus > Lydus trimaculatus. The sequence continues at coordinate 1,142 of JAZBGY010001785.1, forward strand.
AAATAATTAACGAGTTATTGCTCATCCTTCTCGTTTGTTGTATCCGATGTGGTATCATTTAATTCCTGTTTAATATTATTGTCAACATCGCCAATATCATATTCTGTTTTTGGATTTAATTTAAAAGGGCACTGATTTAAATGTTCTAAATAAAATGAATTATCCATATACGTATTTCTACAATATTTACATAATTGATATTGTTGTTTTTTATTATCATTACCATTAATATATATTTGTTTTGTAATATGTATGTAACGATGATTGTCCAATTCAGCTCTAAAGAAAAATTTCATTTGACATTGATTACATTCATAAGGCCGACTATCTAAACCATGACAAATAATATGATTTTGTAGACCACTAGCTGCTGTAAATACAGATGAACATACATAACAACTATATTGATTCATACCATAAAAATTATGTTCAATTAAATGTGTTTGTAATTTTAATGATGATGTGAATAATTGTTTACATAAACGACATTCTAGATTTGTACCTTCATTCATCATATTATGTATTATTGTATGATTTTTAACATCATTTTCATTATCAAATGTTTGTGGACAATGTATACATACGAATTTATTACTATTTGTTGTCGTTAATTTTTCATCATTTATTGTATTACAATTTTTACATAAAATCACATTTAAACCATCTGTTGATTTATCATAATTCGTTATTATTTTACCAGTTTGACTATCATAGACTTTATTACAAACACCACATAAACATTCTTTTTGTAATAAATGTTTTAAATGGAATTTTGCATGTAATTTAACTTCAACATCTGTTTGTAATGTTTGACAACATATAATACAATTAGCTGGTAATGATATTTGTGTATTAGATTTTGTCGGTATATTACTATGTTGATATTGATGATTATAAAATGATTGTTCATCGGTTAATATAGATTTACATTGAACACAATTGTTACCTTCAACAATTTTACAATGTGTTAATTTATGATCAGCTAATGTTAATGTTGATGAAAATATTTCATCACATATATTACATTTATGTTTGCCTTTATTACTACTATTTACTTGATGGGTTTTCATATGATTTTCTAAATCATTACGTGATTTACAATATTCGTTACAATATGCACATTGTAAACTAACTGGACCAATTTTACATTTGATATTATGTAATTTTTTATGTGTTATTAAATCATTTTCTGTATTAAAATCATTACGATTACATATATCACAATTATAATTATCAATTATTGTTTCTAATTTTTTATCGGGTGATTGGAGGATTTTTGAAAAGAAATTTGGTGATCTGGACGGATTTTGATCCATAAATTTATCACCCTAAAAAATCAACAAACTTATTATTAACAATCAATCAAATTTATACAGACCGTCCAATAATTGCCGTAATTCGATCGTCGCACTAACGATTGTACACAAAGTTAAGTACAATATAGCAATTGCGGTAACGTATGACCTATTTAATGTGAGATTAAGCGATGATAACAGATAACATTGTCGTATTTTATACGGCTGTACTTATCTTTATACAGGGACTACTATTGCATACAAAAAAAATGGAAACAACTAATTTTGAATTACCCTTTTTGAACCCTAAACCATTTAATTTTTGTAATTCTAGTCTTAACCTTAATTAGAATAATTATTGTCACAAAAACCCGACCTCGATACACAAAAATTGGCTGATGTTTCCATTTTTTTGTCTGCAATAGCACACCAATTGACGGACAATCTGTATAATTTTGAAATTTTCATACTTCTTTATTTTCACTATGTTCTTTAACAATATGTATATATTGTGAATATTGATCTTTAAATGTTTTCTGACAAAATGTACATTGAAATATAAATCCATAATCACGTAATCTTGTATCTAATTCTAATTGATATTGTGGTCTTATTAACTGACTTGTACCACTTATACATGGTGTAAATTGATTATAATGTTTCATAGATATATGAAGTTCAGCTGATAATTGATCATGAAATACTTGATTTGTACATAAATAACATTTAAAATGTTTACATTCATCACTATGTTTATTTGCTAAATGTAGCTAAAAATTTTTATTAAAACATTATATATTAATATCGTAAATTTCTATTGATGGGTTACAACTAAATATTACTATTAATTTGCAGAAGAAAACGTAAAATAATTTACAGTGAGACAAATGTGACTTAGCCGACTTGACATGCGTATCAAACTCATAAATAACAATTTGTACAATCTTCATATTACATTTAATACACGGACTGTGAATATGGGAAATGGTGGATGTATAATACCACTTTTTTGAAATAAATGGCCTATAAATATGTTTTCTGTCTCAAAGTCTTGACGCTAACAGACTAACCGTTGATTAACGTACGGATTCGTAGTCCATTCAATGTAAGTCCATGGTTTAACACAATCGAAAAGTTGTAAAAAGATTAGGAACGATTTCATCGTTTAGGAGGGGGGTACTACAAATTTTAAGGGTCCAATCATAGGAATAAGGACCAGCGCCATCTATTCTTGGAGGTTTCCTATGAGTTAACAGAAAATAAGCGGTATTTGACCCATGATGTCGATCTACTTCGATTTTAGTCTTATACATTTGACCGCTGATGTTTAACTGTGATAGCAAAGTAAGTATAGAAATGTCTAAGAGTGGATGATGACAATAGCCGAAATTCTCACACGTCTAACTGCTTATTTTTTGTTAATTTCATTTGAATTTATGCAAAATTCCTAAAAGTGATAGTGGTAATAGTAGTTTTTCCTATGTTCATATTAGAAATGCCAAATCTGTATACAGGTGGTGATAAAGTTCCGTAATTTTTCATTAATAAAGATTTGTCTCTCCCGCATTAGCACTTGAGTTGGAACATCATCGTAACTTTTCTTGAATGGCAATCGCTTCTTTTTTAACAGAAATAGAATCCTCACTTTCTTCTGAGTAAAATGATACCCCATGTCAGGGGTCTGTTGCGTACTATTCCACTTGGAAAAAGCGTTATTCAAAGGATCATTCAATACATATCTAGATATCTCACAAACCGTACGCAGCAGACCCCTAATATGGGGTATCATTGTATTCAGGAGAAAGTGGGGATTATATTTCTATTAAAAAATGAGAGAGTTGCCATTTAAAAAAAGGTACGATAATGTCATAGCTCAAAAACACTAGTGCGGAAAACACAAATCTTTATATCATCAATTGCGGAACTTGATTACCATTCTGTATAGTCAAGCCTCGTAAAACGACGTACTCTAAAAACAACAACAAATCCATAACTTGAGACGCTACTTACAAACGAAAATAACTGGTGGAAGCTAAACCTAATGTTAAGAGCAGAGGCTCGCAAACTTTTTTGCAAAACACTTGCTAATAGAGTGGTTTATTAGAAGTAACATTTTGTTGTTCAGTTCTTGGCGCACAACATTTTCAAAATTTACACGCGATCCACACTTTGAGAACCTCTTGTATAGAATCTATAGTTGGTTTAACGCTTCCATACATTCCAATGTGGGCGAAGGGAGTACTTAGAGTGTTGGATAAATAACGTGCTTGGAGGCGCAGTGATGAAATGAGATGGGAATATGTATAGGCTGCACCTCACGAGTGTATGTTTCGAGTAGACACTGTATGGAGAAAAGCTGCCTCTCAACTTTGACAGTAAATATAATTTAGAGCGTGCTGTAAAATTAACCATTGCTCATGATACTATGTTACTTGGTTTTTATTGCTTCTTGTCAAGTCGACCAAATCAAAATCGACAAAGTATATTAGTTGTAACCGTTGGAAATCTCTTACCTGCATCGATATTTTCGTGTCGAATATTTCATTACATATTGAACATTTAAATACAGATATAACATGAATATCAAATAGATGTTTTTGTAATTCATCAGAACGTTCAAATGATTTTTTACAAGCATAACAGCAACGTCCAGGTACTTGAGCAATAGCATGACTAAATATATGATTAGTAAAACTAACTGGATCACGTCCTGGTTCACCACAAACAGGACAATATCCTAATAATGAATTATTTGTTGATATAACATGTGTTTCCATATGATTTAAAAAACTTTTAAAATTTGGTAATTGGGCATAACAACAAGAACATATACATGGTTTATCATTTGAATCATATGGACTTAATGTATTTGGTGATGATAAATTATCTTTTTTTGTTTTTTTCGATATTGTTGCCTTTTCATTGATTTCATCTTTTTTCTTTTTACGACTCAAATCAGTTGGTTGTGTTTGGAATTGTGTATATTGTTTTTCTATATTTATTAATTGTGATGTACCATAATTGACTGGTGATGGTGATATTGTTGGTTGCCAATGGACGGTGTTGACATGATCTTTTAAATTTTGTACTGAATCAAATTGCATTGTACAACGATCACATGCATAAGTTGGACTACCATTTTGATAAATTTCTTGTTTTGGTGAACATTGTGTTGGTGATTGTAATGATATTGAACCATTTGATACATCCTTATGGGCGATATTCGTATGTTGGTACATTGAATCTAAACTTGGAAATTCTTTCGAACAATACATACAAACAATTTTTAAATCTTCAATTTGCGTTTGATAATCTGAACTTGGTTCCGGTGTTTGACTTAATGTTGAATCCGTATCGCTATGCACCAATGTTATATGTGTCTGTTTATAGAAATATTTTGGCAATATTTCATCAAAATTAATTTTTTTTTTTAAAATAAACAAGTAAACTCACCTGTAATAAATCAGCTTTACCAAATGTTTCCGTACAATGATTACACCGGAATAGTCCAGGACTTGGGGTACTTCCTCCACTTGTCCGACTTCCGGATCTTGATTCTTGTTTTAAATGGCTTTGTTGATGGGAGGAAAGGGCAGCGGCTGTATTGTAACCCCTATTGCACGTGCCACATTTGTAAGGTTTTCGACTGTCGTGAGTTTTCATGTGTATTTTCAAATGATCACTGCAATTAGTTGTTTTTTTTTTTTGTTTTGTTTATATTTGTGATTTTGTGTTTTTAAAGATTTAGGTCTCTATCGTATCACAGTCTCTAATTTGACCTTCTCACGGAATTTTGCTTTAAAAAAAGACTACTGATGTTAGGCATTTTTTTTTTGACATTTAATTTATTAATGATGCAGTGATATCTATGTACTTGAAAAGCCTTAGGGATAGAAACAAAAAACAAAATATTCCAATTTTAATCACTTACAACAAATCGAATATAACTTGAACGACTTGACTTTAAAGCAATACAAACAAAAATGATTAGTCAAGACAACTAAAAACGAAACCACTATAGGTACATAGTTGAAAAGCAATGTTACTGTTTGATTTACCACATTTAAGTCAGGTTGACTGAATTTTGTTTAATTTACTATATATCATACCGGAATAAATACTCAAAATAGCACAAAAATCATGACGTAATAGCTAACTAGAACATCAGATTTAGTTTTCCAGTATTTCGGCCGAACTATACTTTCGCTAATTTAACTTGACCGGCTTGACATTAATGCATTAAAAACAGTAACAAAGTAAAATACAAAGTAAAGGACGCTAATTCAGAAAAAATGTTTAGATCTCAATCTGTAAGTTGTCGCAAAGTCAAACCGGCCACACCAAGCTATACTCAGTGACTTGACTTGACTAATTACAAGTTTTTAATCAAATGTAAAATCTATAAAATCGTGATGGAAATGTTGATAATTTGACATGACAAAACAACTGTAGATAGTGTACCTATGTTTCGGAATAACATATAAAATTTAATTGCCGACAATATAAACTTACATTTTTGTTATAGTATCTTATTGCTACCATTATAAAAAGGTTTATAGCAAATATTGTTGAGTTTTTTATAATGATGCGTCACAATAAAATAATACTTTCAATGTTTATGCGTCGTAAAATTCATTTAATTGTTCATTAATTAATGAGTAATTCAACAACTTTTTGTAGTTATTTTGTATTTATTCAATATGTATTGTTTCTTTTTTTCAGTAATTAACTTTTATTATCTATTCGGTATATCTATATTTTGAATATTATTTATGAAACGATCTTTATGGGACATCCCGAGATTTATACAGCACTCGCCAATAAATCCGCAACATACGAGAAACTCCCTTAATAATGGTACCATTCTAGAGTTAATTAGGAAATTTATTTTTGTTCATGTCAAAATAAACGCTAATTATGACAATTTAGAAGAATGTTGTTTATAGCAGCTTTCCGTACGTTAACGCTATTCCTATGTTAAAGGGTTACTTAAGTCCACGAATAGCGGCGGTTAGCGATACTGTTCGTAGTTAACAAGTTTTCAATTTTTTATTTGATCTTGAAATGACTATGTTAAGTGGCGACTACTGTATTTTAACAAAATGAAACTGAATAAATTTTACATTAAAAATGTATTTTCTAATAGTAAGTTGGAATTTATCTCGATAAGACCTAATTGCATATTATCTTAAATTAATCACATGCATTACTTAGCAACAAATCGTATTTTTATAGGCTCAAAGACATTCGGATTTTGGGATACAAAAAGGTAGAAGATTCAGTTAGAAACAGTTTCTGATTACAAAACAATTCTCAAAATAATTAGCGGAATTTTTGGCGTCCTCTATTTAAACAAAAAGGTGACTTTAATTCTATTCTACGCGAATCATACGCGTCGATATTTTTTGTATTATATTACACGCATCTATGCAACGAAAGTTGGGATACGGAGCGGTTTCTGATTCGCGCGTAAATCGCGTAAATTGATCAAAACGCTTATAGATCCTAGTAGAAAGGTGTGATGATTTTGTAAGTTGTTTATTTTATAATTTACCTTCTAGAAAATGCAGATTCACATTGTTGACATTTATATTTCTTATCACCAGTATGTAATTTGGTGTGTCGATCTCTGGAACGTTTATGTTTGAAAAGTCGCGGACAGTAGGAACAAGTAAATTGAAGATGATCAGTATGAGTCTGTAATTTAATAAAATAAAATAAAATAAAATAAAAATAATACAAATATTTTTATAAAATAATATTTTAATAATAAATTCTATTGTCAGATTTGACTTAAGTTAAGTGTTAAATGTAACAACAACCATATATGGTAGAAAACAGTATTCTATAAGATGTCTTTTGATGTTATGCCGACGCCACATTTAACACAACAAAGCGCTGAAACACATTTTAAAGAAGTCTAATTCGCGATAAAATCTAAACTTTCTATGAGAGAATTGTTTTAAAAAGGGCCGTTTAATTTTTTTTTATTATTATTATTATTTTTTATCATTTCAACTGTCATCTAATCAAAACATTATCCCATCATATATTTTTATAAATTATTCACGCTTAAATATTTGTTGGTGAAATTCACTTATCATACAAATATAACCACGCAACTATCAAACCAACCATTTATCAATGTCAAAGGTTAGGTAACCCATTGCAGAACAAGTTATAGTCGTCATACTGGACATATGTTTCTATGATAATTTAAACCAACAATTGGACCAGTTTTACATGTTTCAAGTGCAGATGATTCGAGTTTTCGCCAATTAAAACAAACCAGACTAGGATTTGAACAAAAATAATAATAATAAAAAAAAAAATAACGAGAATTCCACGAAATTACTGATTTCCTTGTTGTTAATTGTTTCACAAATAAGAAACATTCAAAATCTAGAGAAATACCAAGTTCTATCATCTATTCCTCTAGTTTATGATTGATAATTGGTAATTTTTAAGCAAACCTGTTCGTGTTCCCTGAGATGTTTCTCTTTGAAATAATTTGAATCGCACACTGTACACTTATATGGTCCAATTTTACGTTCTTGATCACTTTTTAATTCTTCAGAACTAATAATATCATCGAAACCATGTACAGTTTCTGATGAACCACCTGAATTTGAACTGCCTGCTGTTTCTTCTTCGGCCACTGAAACAAACTGAAACTGAAACACAATTCTTTCTCAGCATTCACATCAAATATTATCATAATTCTGCTTGATTATCAACGATAAAACTATCTGTAATAATTACTGTATTATTTAATTAATTAATTAATAATTGAGTTTGTTTAATGTTTGATAGAAGAAGCGTTGGTGTACAGTTGATTATAATAGATTTAGGAAATTATTAAATTGAGGAAATGTTCAAAAGGAACAAAAAAAAATTATGTAGAAATGGGAGAATCCGACACCTACAAATGAGGATCGTGAGAAATACTTCAATTATTGTAATGTACGTTTACATGTATAACAGTAAGTTGTTGGTTTATTTTTTGTGGTTGTCGAATTCTAACTGATTCTATGACGAATACAGTAATATTCACAATTTATCTCAATTTGAAATGTACGTATATTATCACTGTAATATATTATACTGTTACTAACATGGAAATGGGAAAAATTCAAGCCCTTTTAGCTATAACAACCTTAAGGAAATAGGAAGTCATTTATCTATATTACACAAATGCATACAAATTCTAATAGGGAAAAACATCCGATATTTGTCAAAAAGGATTCTTGCCTTCTTATATTTATAAAAATAAAAGCCTATTTTCAATCAATATACTTATATATAAACAAAATTACCTGGTGTTTTGAATTCTTCACGTGATGATTGAATTTTCTCAATTAACGATTCAAGTCGACTACTATTGCCTTTGAAGAACATTTTCATTTTGACCACAAATCATTAAATTGAAAATAATCGTTAATTTGTTTATCGAAAATTGATTGAATTACTTGTATGTTAACATGGATATAAAAACACTATGAACAAAACTACAGGTGTAATGCTTACACGTGGGAAGTCTCGTGCGTACTGTGTACAGATATCCCTCCCACTTGGACAACTATACTTCGTTTTGTCCTACCAGAAGACCCTGTTGAAGAGGGAGATATATCCCGGAATTGATAGCTGACAAGGGGATTTTCTATAGTTTTGTTTGTTGACAGAATTGTAATATTTTTTGTTTTCTTCTTTTATATTGTAATTTGTCGATTGTTTTGTACAATTTTCGTGTGTATTTGGTGTGTTGATATTTAACTGGTGGTCTTAAGAAGGGTCGTGTGCGCCCCAATATTAGTTCCAGTAAATTTCATTCAATACCAATGGATTCTTCTATATTTCAATTGGTCGTTTATATAAAGTAGGAGGAGTTAAACATAACTTAACTTTACATAATAATATTAACAATTTAAAATCGACATAATAGCCATAGAATTGTTTTGAATAGTAAAGAAATCTAATTAATGACAGGTGAAAGAAATAGACCACGATGATGTTAACGTATGCGTAACATACAGGAGGCTGTTGACGGGCATGATCCTCATCTCCCAAACATTTACAAATTTTATCATGCAGAACATTCCACCTGTCGCAGCTGGGGACCATTCATGCGATACCAAATACAACAAATCGATACCAATTACAAAATCAATCAAAAATAGAAGAAAAACAACACAAATATTAAAGCTATTGTTAGCAAAAAAGTTATATAATAATATGTTTGTTTTTTTCTTTTTTTTTGTGTGAAACAGTTTCAAATGAAGCACACATTAATTCAAAACACTTCACGTACACTATATCAACACTAATCCAGCATTAGGTGGCAGATTCCTTCCACTAGTTTTTCCTAAGATGTGATCGCGGAATCTTGTTTCTTCCCACGCTCTATATACGGCTACGAGAACTTACCGATAACAATGTGGGCTTATTAATGCTCGTTTCTATGATCTGCACCAGTTTGATGGTCGTTTGGGTGCTAACACTTACTGTGTAATCGGCACAAAATTTCAGCAGTTTTTATTTGAAATTTTATATGACAACCGTCTCTTCTATTATTTTTCTACTTATATTAGTGTTTCTTTTTTTTTGGTATGTGTAGATTTTATTTGATGAAACCGCAAATACTTTATTCATGCTCCATTTGTTGTTATAAAAGAAGATAAATTTACTGCAAAACCCCATAAGGTGCATTAAAACGATCAAATTGTTGTTAAACCTGTCATGGTTAACATTGTGTGGTTCACAACCACATAACAACATTCAAATTATTTATCTCCCACTACCTAAAATTTATGGATTTTTACCAATGTCAATGGGACATTGGTTCATAATCATATTGAAACCAATGTTTTTTTTTTATTTTAACACGTCAACATCTATTGTATTTGAGAATAACCACCAAGAATCGAGTAAATTGCGAAATTTTTAAATAATTGTTAAATTTTCCAATATACCAAGACAATGCCCCTTCCCCCTGTGTGGTTTTCTCACAATTGCAGAATCGCATTCTATTACCCTCCTATAGAGTATTTGACGTAATCAAACCATCCTGCATTTGTTATTAAATTGTTTATTTTCAATACAACAATTTAACTCGCTTCATTTATAGAAAACTTAATGAACCGTTTATTATTTATTATCTTATCAGTTTTGGATAATATTGTTTTTATTTATATATCTATATGTACAAGTTAACTATTACATCTCAATATTACCCTCAAACACGTGATAGTAAATTCCCCTTGGTGTTACATACACCATTGATGTTTTGATATCTTAATACATTGAAAGCGTTTCAACATTCATCCCTTCTAATAATAAAACTACCCTTTGCCATTTAGTTTCGATATTTCAACGATTCAATCATGCGAATAAAGTGATTTGATATAGAAAATTTATTGGAAAATTTTCAAAAATTTTGTAAAAGCTTCGGAAAAGTCCTACTAGGTGGTGGTGATGGTGGTGTTAGCCAATAAGAATGTTTGAATCGATTTTAAAAACCTGTTGCGGTCGAAACACCTACACATATATAAAATAATATGAATATACAAGAAAATTTTGCAACATTTTCCCTAAGTTTACCATATTTGGTAGAGTTTTTGCTGTGTAAATTGTTTCTATTCCAACGACATATTTATTAATGGTACAGTAGGGGGTCGTTGATGCGTTAATAATCGTTCAATATTTGTTTAAAATAAAAATCAAATGCGTGATCTTGAAATAATCGATTCCAATCGATATAATCAACTTTGTTATGCTTTTTTTTTATTAAATTTGATCAATAAATATACACCTTTTTATATTTCAATTTTTATTAATCTTAAAAGTATGTAAATTCTTTTTTTTTTTGTGAAAATTGCGATTGTGTTTTTGTTCATGGATAATTTACCGACAAAAACCATATAGAATTACACCTTTCAACGCGAAGAAAGCGCCTGTGGGAGTTTTATTTTAGTGATTCTTTTATGGGATACCATAATTAAAATCGGTTATGGCACCCTATTCAAAACAAAAAATATCAAATTACTTTCCGGACTGTCCAAACAATAAAAAAAAAAACACGAGACGCGATATTTGTTCATTGGAAATATCGTATAGAGAAAAATAATCCATCTCCAATTACATTGCAATTTTTAGTTTTCTATAATTGTTTTATATTCGTTGTTCTAATAATAGTTTTGTTTGAATTCGTTATATTCGAGTGAATTTGATATTCGTTCGATTAACGGCAAAAAAAAATTCAACTTAGTCAACTTATCTAAAACCAGAGGAATAATTAGCAAAGAAAGATTAGATTACATACAGCGAGCTTTATTTCTAGCCTGCAGGACTTATTCGTAGTTCTATAAAGTATAAAATATTATCAAGCGTTTGTCTTTTGAGATGATTATCTTATAAGACAGCTAACTTGAAACTTTCTCAACCAGGTAAAATTTTCATATACTGTGGTGTGAAAGATATTTCAATAAACTTTATAGTTATTGAAAAAAAAGAACAGAATTAGAAAGAATGTCCAACAGGTTAATACATATTGGGCGTAATATTTCTAAATCCGTCCCTGTATGAAGACCGTATTGCGAATATCGTCTCGTATAGTGAACGAACAAGAATAGAGACGAGGATGGTTGGGGTGCTTGCATATCATCTTAAAGTTTAATTGAGTCTTGCCGCTTGGGGAGGAAACGACCGAGATTGCTTGGGGAATCCCTAAGGAGGCCCGCTCCTGACACCCTCGACTCGTAGTTGTAGTGGTAGTGGTAGTGGTACACAGCGTCTGTTGCCACTTACGTTGAGGCGGCGTCCTCATTCCGCTGTCGCTCATCTCTTCTCTTAGTGATCAAACAAATTATAAAAGATGGCGTTTTACTATGCCCCGGGACGCCACGTGATGCATCGCTAATGCCCCTTATAACACCCACTCAGTCAACCCGGCCAACGTTAATCGGAATGAGGGTTTTACAAATTCACTTTCACCATCTAACAATAAGAGATGACAACCGAAAATTCTCAAAACAACAACAATATTACGATCACTGAACCATACAAAAGTTTTGTTATTACTTCAACTTTGAATTAAAATCGAAATAGACATTCCGATATGTTGTACATGTTTACGTACATCATTTATACAATTGTCAACGTTCTTTTGTCATTCGGTGACAGAAATTTTGGTAAAAATCTATAAATTATAGATAACGTTGCTGGGGTATTGACGTATATCTGACTAGGCGTTAATTGTCGTTCGATTTGTTCGAATGTGTGTGTGTGTGTGTGTCCAATAATCAACTTGATACTGTGAATTGTCCATTTATTTAGAAAACATAGGGGATGAGATAAAAGAAATGAGGGAGTATGCTACGAATTGTACCACAAGTGAGTCGCTGGGGGCGTCGCAGTACAGTAACTTTTAATTCCCTATTTACCAGTCTCCTACGGACGGTATAAGTTTTTTTTTTCAGGAATCTGGCGTGTTTTTGATTGCTCGGGTCGGGCTGTTGGGCCCACAGCGACCATAACAACACCGAATGATCCTCCGAACACCCATAATACCGTTGCTAATGTTTTCTACCTTTAGAATTAACCTGAGGAATACGGATGTTAGTAATTAGAGCTTTAGATGCAGTCTTTTCTTTTTCCTAACTCGAAGCGCATTCGAATTGTTCGATTGTTCTAAATGTTAGAATTGGATATAGGGATGAAAATAGGGGGTTGAACAACTAACCACCCTCTTTTACACACTAAATTTCTCTTTTGTGAATTGAGATTTAAGAGATCAAACTCTTTTCTACAACGACAACCCTAATGTGTTTTCCTAATTCATGTTTATGCCCCAGGTGTAGAACACCTACTCGATCACCTCCCCTTTCTATTAAAACTAGAATCACCTTTTGTGCGAATATTATTGTTGTGAATTAATTGCGAGCAACCGTCCGTGAATTATAAAGCACAATTGGAAGGTTGCTTCTGCAGCAAATTGTATCTGTTCCTATATTTATTTGTTTATTTGTTATTTATTTGTTTAAAAAATTCATTTATTGTTGAAATATCTAATCGTTGGTTATGGAATTGTAGTTACATAGTTAGATGAAACCACCTATAGAGTTGTTGTTGTTGTTGTTAGTTCGATGAGTGTGGGTTTTAAAAGCATATATTTCTGGGTTTATGAAAGCGGCGATGTCAGAGGGTCCAGATCGGTACTAGTCAAGGCCTGCGGGAGCAATCGGCCCGCTGTTGTATTACTGTCTAATTCAATGCATTACTGGTGCCTTGTAACTGGTCCCTAGGGTCCTATTGCTCCGTTTGGGCGTAGTGCAATTGTCCGCCGCTATCGACGCGTCGCTAGGCGCCATCAATGTCTAGAGGTGATCGTCGATACCGAATATAGCCAATTATTAATTTAACTATTGAACAGAGTAATGTGCAAAATACATTGTTTTTATTAAAAACGTGATATCCCACTTGAGGTGGTATAGCCATAAGTACATATTCGTTGTGTTTGAAACAAAACTTTAGTGCTGTTTTGTGGCAATATCAGCATCTAAGGGACAATTCGAGCATTGTTTCCTAACAATAACATTCCACCCTACAAACCGCGAAGTCTATATACCCTATACCAACCCAACAACCCTACTAACACTCAAGAGAAAAACCATTCAAATGTCAACGCAAAATTGGTAATTCAATTACACCATCCAAAATAACATAACAAATTTAAACAAAAAATTTCATTCGTAAATATTTTGAAAATTTCCATTTTAGACCACCTATGTATTTTGATCATTGTTTTTAACCCTAGTTTACATCGGCACCCATGCAACAGATCTATGTACGATTTATTCACTGTCATACCACCAAGAGAGAAGTTGTACCAGAAATCGAACCGCAGGGGGTGTAGCACCCTCCTGACTGGCCTCTGTTTTATCCAATGAACAGTAGGAGGGCTCTAGGGCATTATTCATTAAACCAGTACATTGTTTCGTGTTATACAATACAAATATACGAATTTTACAACAAAAATAATAAAAAATAATTTATTAATATTATTATATCTATATTAGTGTATTGTGTTATTGGGAATTGGGGGGAAAAACTGCTATATGTAGTTAAATAAAATGTTCGTGATGTCAATTTTTATGAATAAAATGTTGCACGTGATCTAAATGTACACCTGCTATCGGAAAAGTTTCGCACACGAATTCATCCTTCAACAAACATCAACTTTACATATAATTTTTAATAGACGAATATCTAGAAAGATAATTATTTTCTTTAAAACAAAGTTAGAAACTTACAAAATTGTCATTTAAACCATTGTTATTATTCAAATAGACATTTCAAATATTAAATTTGTTTTAAGTTTTAATTATCTTCATTTAGACATACATATTATAAAGACTTTTCTATGGAGTGTCCCATGCAAGTTACCCATCACCCTCCACCACCAATGCAGATGAGCAACATTTAAGCAAAGTTTAACAAACAAAAGTAGAATCCTTCAAATACAAAGTTGACACTTCTTTTCTGGACTATTCCATAATCTCTAGTGTGCAGATTTGAAAGAATTTATTTTATTCTTAGAATAGCACGATATTTAAGTGATTTGTTTTGCATGTAACACCCGATATATAATGAGATTTAGATATTGCATATCTACTTATGATATTAATATCGTGAAAAGATATAATCAGAGGAATCTGTGTGTGTTTGTTGAGGCGTAGCAGGAGCAATCAATTGAATGAAACTAGGGATGTTATCATTTGTTGTCTGGTTTTATTGCAGGAAAGTTTAACGACTTTTCTCCACCTTGTTTTATTAATATTTAAAAAGCTTGTATCTGTATAAGCTCACGCAAGATCATAAAATCAACACGTGTGTTGGACCACAAATCACAAATGTAACAAAAAATATATATTTACAATACAATATATTGTTGTGTGATATTGTAACGCATGAAAATATCTAAAATAATGTCAGTTTCGAAAATTATTTGTATAAAATACAAATGAAAGCATAGAGACAACTATATGGGGTTACATGTAGACAAAACTGCATTAGTAGAGTTAATTATGAGACAATCATGTGACGAGTTGTGGAGTTTGAAAATTCGCGGACATGTTAAGTGTAAAATGTTGTTATGTCCAGCGTACGCCATTCGTAGAGCAAAGCTTTTGTCTGATTTAATTGAAACTTAGTGACATACAACATTTCAAATGTATAAAATACGTGGATCAGAATCGATTTTACCAAAACTTGGTAATTATGCACCAGAAAAAAAAAACAAAAAATAATATGACAAAACGTAGAAAAATTCAAATAATAATTTGTAACGTTACAGAAAAGCATATACATACAAACATCTATATCTATATGTTAGTCTAAATGTGTTAGACGATGGATTATTGTGAATATTAAAACTCAGGTTTCGGACTGACATCGTCTTTATTTATTAAAATTACTTTA
>JAZBGY010001786.1:0-16887 GCA_037414755.1 Lydus trimaculatus
ATTGTTTATCTTTATGTTTTCGTTTCTGTATTGTACGATCTGCTTGTCGTCGACCCCATGGTTTGAATTTCGGTTCAATATTGTATGTTATCACATTTGGTTTGTTTGATTTTTTCTTATTTGTTGTTGACGAAGTTTTCTCAGAAGATTCCTCATTTTCGGTAGTTTGATTGAAATAACGTACAGCCTAATTAGGAAGTAATTAATTAAGTTTTATGAATATAATTATTAAAAAACTTATACCTTTCCCATTTTTTCTATAATAAATAATTCACGAAAAATAACACGATTTCAGCAATCTAACCTCAAAATTCAAATATTTGAGGTTATAGCAATGTTGCCAGTTGTATTTTCACAAAATCACTGGAAATATATAGAGGTAGTTAAGTTGATTTTTTCCAAATTTTTTTGTTGATATCGGTAGATTAACTCCTAAAAAACCGTATGAGTGAGGAAAAACTTGAAATTATCAATAATAAATAAAATGTGAGCCCGTATTAATCTGCGTTGTACACAATTTTTCCAAATATTCGTTTGTAATAATGCTTTTTTCTACCACGTATGGCGTCCAAAGAATACAGTTGTGTATTTTAGCATGCTATTTAGCATTTTGAAAAAGAAAAAGATTATTTTCACAGTTTAAATAAACGATGTTTGAAAATCAGGCAACGTTGCTAAACTTACCCGCAATATTTCAAAAATAACCGAAAGATGGCTCGTACTTTAAAATTTTACAGTTTTCTGTAATTTGCAATTATGCGTAATTGGAAAATTAAAGGGTATCATAGACGAACACAGAATTACAGGAACTAAAAACAATCAATGTATTTGAGAATTACCAATAATTATGATAATAACAATCCCATTTATCGTAATAAGTAATAATAATAATAATAATAATGTGAAATTGATTACTCCCAAAGAACGCAGAAACTTCTTTACCCGTACAGCACACAGCTCAGAAAGATATCTATATGATATCATTTTGTAGATATCTTTTAGAGCTCTAGCGAAAGATGTCTATTAGATAACTATTCCAAGATATCTATTAAAAGAGATCTAAAAGATATCTTGTGGAGATGTGCAGTAGATATGTCCCATAGTTACAGTGCTATCTCTATTCAAAGCACTTTCTATTTCTTTCTATTCTGAAAACTTGTTATATTTTCAACTTGTATTTATGTGAGAAGTCTTATTTGTCTTCTGTTTGAGTGCAGACTTATGTATAGCTGTTGAAAATTTGTAAGTATTTCCGTCTACAACTGCACCATAATATTTGTGTGTTTTCAGAAAATTGTTTTTTTGAGCCAGTTTATTTGTTTTTGTGATCTTGCAAATTGAAGAAATTGAAAAAATCGGAGGTGCCAGTTTTGCTGTCCAGTACTTCTCCTTTTATTTTTCATTTTTCATTTTCTCAATATCTATGTCTTTTTTACTTTCATTTGTGAATGGAAGAACTGCACTATCAATAAAGTGCAATCAATAATTAAATCAAATTAAAAAGTTAAAAAACCAATTTCATTTACATAATTATCTGATTTTTTTTCTAACCTCAAACCTCTACTCTTTAAATACTTTTTCAAACGATATCTTAAAGTCATCATAATTGCGATATCTTTTTGAGTTCTTGTATTAGAGATCTTTTAGAGCTCTTAAATAAGTTATCTTTTCGATATCTTTTTATAGATGTCTTACAGATATCTATATAGGTGGCGCATAAGATATCTTTCCGACCTCTTTATGTTAACTTTCTGAGTATCATTTCGGATATCAGAATCTAGAACAAGATATCTTTTAGAGCTCTTTTAGAGATCATTTTGCTGGTCGGGTAAAAACGAAAACTGCAAGAAGAAATCTCATCCACACTTGAAATGACCGTTACAATAATAAAAACAATAAAATCAAATTAATCTGCCGATCAGAGTATGTGTGAAAAATAATAAAATACAAAATATAAAGACGCGTCTACACACAGGCGTATTTAGCCGACAATACGCTTCAAACGTTGACAACAATACTTGCAACACTGTTTGCAGATATTGTCTATACACCGCTGCAATTTGCATGTAATTGTGAATTTTATTACTCGTAGTTGGTATCATAAATCAGCTAATTAGACTTGTGACACAGTTAATTTTACTGTTCAGCGTTTATTGGGGTTTTATATTTCATATAGTTCTCAATTATAACCAAAGCACTAAGAATTACAATTAGTCGTCAGGCAACAAACTAACTAATCATAAAATACGTCTACACGGGACGCACATTGCTTGCAACATTCCTTTAATGTTTATTGATTTACACTCTCCCACGCAGGGGTTGGCGGTATTGCTCGAGCATGTGGGCAGCACTCAAAACTGCTGACTGGCGCTGTTACCCACTCGAGAAATTTGATACGGACAGCTCGTTACTGGCTAAATTTGTCCGTGTGTAGACGCGGCTTTATAGCAACAGTCATCAATGCCTTCTAAGAAATTGATAATAACATGGCTATAGAATTTATAATGCAACACTTTATTATTTGTTTATTTTCTATATCTATTTAAGGAAAACTGAGCTCGAGAAAAGTCTAGACAATTTTTGGGAGAATACTTTAGCGACATCTAGATAATATGAACTACGCACATCTAACAATATTTTAATATCAGTCGTTATTGTTAACAACGATCTATTAATATTTGAAAAGAATGGAATCCGAATTTCTTCAAACTATGAATACTTGCACAGAGGTAAGATACTCTCGATATATTAATAGAAAAACGAATTTCAATGGGTATAATTTCATATCCAATGTAGATATTTGTTTTTCGGGGAAATACCGAATAATTACAATTTTGTCGACGTTACTATGTTTATTAAATCCACATTTCCTCGCTATTTCCAACAATTCTTCGAAGTAGTTACAATAAAATAAATGTTGGCCAAAAAGAATTACCAAAGAGTAGGTAATTACGGTGTCTAGAAATTTTGTTTATCGTTTCCTAAAGGGGTCCTTAGACGACGCAATATGTTGAACATTATATTCCACATTATTTTCTCTACAATAACTTCTTCACTTTTTTGTTTAACAGCTTCTGGATGTATTTGCTAAAACAACTCTATACGCGTCATCATTTCATGCAAAACTGCAATAGAAGAACTAGCCCTTAAACGACCTAATACATTGATAAAAACTTCAGCAATATTTTTTAATTTTTTAGAAAATGGTTATACCATCTGAATGTTTTGAAAAATTGAAATGTTATCTTTGCAACCGATTACTATCAGTCTTTCCGATTTATATAATGAAAAATGATCTACAATCATCTGTATGTGGACGTTGTCAAATAACAAACAATGAAAATTATTTAAAATTTGAAATTTATGAAAATTTAGCAAAAAACGTATTATTCCCATGCATTAACAAAGAAGTAGGTTGTGCCGAAAATTTTCTACCAGAAGATGTAGAACAACACGAACGAATCTGTTTGTATCGACACCAATTATGTGTTTTTCATGAACAAAACAATTGTAAATGGAAAGGAAACTTTAAGCAGTTATTTGAACATTGTAAAGTTGAACATGTGGATTTGTTTTTGGAAAATAATCAATTTGAATTTGATACTTGTAAAGATCATAATTTTTCCTACATTGTCCTGCATTGCAATGAAGTGTTTCTTTTCAAGCATAGTTTCAATCAAACATCAAAACAATTTAAATGTTCGATAGTTCCTTTAGGTTTTGATGAAAGAACTAAGAAATACTACGGACAAATTCATTTAGCAATAGACGATACAACAATAATTAAAAAGTTTCCAGAGATTGATTTTAATGAAAACCATTCAAAACCTATTGATATAAATATGGAAAGTATGTTAAATGAAGATAATGTCGTGCTGGTAATGGGAACAGTAAAAATAACGGATACAAAAGAACAACTCAATTACAATACTGAACTGAACCAGCTTAAATGTCCGTACGGTTGCGATTTTGTAGGAACCAAGGTTGGTATTGCAATTCAAAGTTCTTCTTGTTCATATAAAAAACTAATTAGATGTTCAGAAGAAGAAAAACCTGAATGTGAATAGGAAGGTCATCATAAAGATCTTAAAGAACACATTTTTAAAGTTCACCCTGGCTCAATTTCAAAAACTTTTAGACTAAATCGCATCATAAAAGTACCATTCAGATATTCTAAATCTTTCAAATTTTGTGGTCATTTATTTAAATTAACTGTCAGTGCTAGAAATTATTGGACTTATGATCTACTGGAATTTTGGTTGAAAGTAATAGAACCTATATCAGGGACAAGCAGTTTTAAATTCGAACTTAGTTTATATAATTGTGTAGAAAGACTTCAACGGATACATCTATTCTATCCACTATCTGCAAACAGATCAACTTCTTGTGTGACAATACCCTGCTACGATACCTCTCCTTTAATTTTTGGAAGGATTTTAACATTTAACATTTTTACTTCCTGTGTATTCCAAATTTGAAAATTTATCGTTTATATTTGGTTTTTTATAATATAAACTTTAAACCTTCCTACTTTGTTTTGAAAACTAGAAAAAAATAATCTCTACACCTGTGTGTATTTATGCAGGAACAGGTAAGAAATGACTTTTTTTGTTTTGTTTTTATCTAATTAATTATTAAAATACAATAAACATCATTTAAAAAACGCGCCTTTTATTTAAGCGATTTATGAACGCAACTTTAAGACATTCGCCATATTGTTAAAAATTGAGAGCGGTAATTTTAAAAATTATAAACTACAATTTTAACAAAACCACATAATTTATCTAATTTTAATTATTTACATCTCTACAATAAATTAACAATTTAAACTGGTAATGTTGATCGTTTTGAATAATCTTTCGAATATGCCCATGATGATGCATTACTACCAGGTGGTGCAGTTGGTTGAAATCGATAAACTGTCTCTTGTAAATTATTATTACTTATTGTCTTACTTTTGATAACTTTTCGTCTAGTAATTTCTAATATTGTTAATGCTATAATACCGATAATTATTAAAAGAATAATTAAAATAATTAAAATCAATCTTGAAACACTTTCTTCAGTTAGAAAACGTACACAAACCCCACTCACAACAATTACCAAAATTATAGATAATGTAAATGATAATATACAAACATTATAATTGCGATCTACAACATTATTGTTATTAGAGTAAAGTAAACAATTAATAATAGCAAAACTTACAAGATTTAACCGTTTGATTTGCCATACTTATTTTTATTGAAATTTATAGTATTATTCCAACAATTATCATGTAATCGTTAACTCGTCACTAGTACAGATAACGTTTTGTGTAAACAAAACATCGAGGAGATAAGGGAGCAATTGTAACTTTTATTGCATTTTAGTTTTTTCTAATATAAATTCATCGTTTTCTAAACAACAATAACAATAATACTAATCAACCTTGAATATTATAAATAATTAATAAATGACTAATAATTGAGGAAGATGACCTTAGAGAAGAAAAACATTTAAAATACGATTAAGAATTTTATTTACAACTGATAAACTATCATTATTACATTAATTAAAGTGAATTCTAGTCGCCACGGATTGATTTCAAATAATCAGAAGATTCCTTAGAAATTCTATGATATTTCGCTAATACAGGTCTGTAATAGTATGCTTTATAATCGTTTCTTTCCTTAATTTTCGATTTAACTTGATCTTCAATCAATCTGCAATTTTTATCAATAATTTCATCAAAATTCTAGTTTTATCCTGTTTTATACATCTACCTGAGTTGTTGTCTCTCGCTCTCAAGGAAGATGTAACTCAAGAATTTCTCATACTCTTGTTGGGGACTTGGTAGCATGTATTTGGCAATAAATCGAGTTATAGGACTCTAAAATTAGTCTTAATTAATACAAATTATTAAAATCAATCTAATTAGATACTCGATAATATTCCCAATATTTCGGTTCATAATCTTCAGGTATTTCAGATAGTGTAGCCGGTCCTATAAAGATATTTACACCTGCAATTACAATTCCAGCTGGTATAAAACCTAACATTGCATAAAAATGTAAAAGATCTTTGAATTTTGTCCATTGCCATCGTGATGGGGTCATTGGAAATACACGATGATGACCACCAGACATCATTCTTACACCTAAAAAAATAAAAAAATTTTAAAAATTTGTACATAACCTCAAATATTACATAACAAACAATAATTTCGTCAATTTACCTTGCGTTTTGATTGTATTACCCAACAGTGGGCTTAATTTACTCAAAATGATCATTTTGGTGATCAATTAGATGGAATTTCAGCAAAATTTGATTAATTTCCTAAGTTTTTTTGTTGGTAAATCTTAACCTATTTCCCAAATGTTAAAAATTGACAGTTCGATTGTCAATTGTCAATTTGTCATGGTGGAGTAAATATGGCGGCACCAATCAAAACAAAGTTAGATAAAGATGATGCGCATTTATTTCATTTTTTCGATTACGTAAAGCGGTACATACACCATCAATCATGTTTGGTGTCTATTCATATGATTTGGCGGTAAATTTGAATATTAAACAAGTAAAATGCGTTTTTTTAGATTTTATTTAATTATTATTCATTTACAAATACAACAAATCATATATAGCAAAGCTTCCAGGACATAGCTTTGATTTAATTTTACAATTTTGCAAAAATTATCGAAATAACAATTGGTTTTTTTTGTCAAAATTTCGTATTAGTATAAACTTATAAATAAGGTACAACATTCGTAGCGGGACAAACTCTATTCTGTGTTTGAGTTTATTCATCTTTTTTTTTGAAAAATAAGCAGCATTTTTGTTATATTTATGCTCTATTATTGACTAAAATTCCTATACTCTTTATATTGTTGCTTTATAAGTTAATATTTAACACAAAAAAAGCGTAATAATTATCACTTATTTATTACATATTGTTTATAATTATTATATGAATTAAAAATTGAAAGCTCTACGATCTATAATGTTCATAAAATTGTGTGCCTGGTGGTACTTTATAACCAGGATATGTTGAATTTAATGCATGTTGTGCAAAGAATGGACCATAATCTTTTCTAACTAAACGTGGCCTACATACTGGACCTCTTGCTAATTCAATACGTTTTCTATTTTCTTCTTCGATTTGTTGTCGTACAGGTTCTGGGGGCCATTTCAGATCTCCGCGGAGATGTTTACCACCTGTATATCATACGACAAAAAAGAAAAATGAATGAATCATACAAATTTTGATTATTAGCCAAAATTCCTGTGTGCTACTATTATTATTATTATTGAAATTACTTTATAATTGGTTGTTTAATGCTACCTTTTAAAGTCGCCGTGGCTGGTTGTGAAGTAACAACTGGTGGTGGAGTCTGACTAATTGGGGCTTGTTGACGTAATGTTATAATTGTCGGTGGGGGCTCAACTTGTCGTATCGGACTTGGCTGTTGTACTGTCTGTAAATTTAGAAGATTTCTCATTTTATTCTATTATACCACCAAGGTTTTTGTGCAATATACATAGTGGGGTAGTAGATTGAATAATTTTACAAAAATAAAGCTTATTACACGGAAATAGCGCAACAAACCAAAAAAACAACAACTTCAAAAAAAATACGGTACCTGTATTGGAGGAGCCATAGTTTGGGCGGGTTGCTGATATTGTTGGGGTGGATTTTGATTATAAATATTAGTTTGTGGTGGTGGATATTGTTGTTGTTGTTGTTGATAGTGATAAGGTTGTGGTGATTGTTGTTGTTGTTGTTGCTGATAAGGCGACTGTTGTTGTGGTTGATTGAACGAGGGTGGTCCTTGATGGATATTAGTTGGGGACTGTACTGGTGCCCATTGACGATTTGGTGTTGTTGGTCTAAAACCAACAGGACTTGGATTCGTTACTGGTAAATTCGGAGACGGTTGATTTTGGATATTTCCATTAGAATTCGCGTAAGATCCATCCTAATATGACACAAAAATAGCATCAAGGATCAACGAAAAAATCCAGTGTACGTTACGTTGTAAGATTTATTGATTAACGAATTAAAATGTGTAAAGCAATTTACCTGATTCTGTTGGTGAAATTGTTGATCGTTTTCTGGCGGTGGAGGCCAAGTCACAATTTTACCACCAACTATAACAAATTGAAAAATTTCACCACACTACCCTAACACTACCGATCGAACGAAAAATTTACAGGTAAAAACTTTGCTGGTCTAAGTTGGCAAAGTTTTCTACCGTACACTGATAAAAATGTCGTTTTTCGACTAATAAATTTTTGTTCGATCGGATAAGGAACTGTATTTACCTGTAGCATGGCCAGTTTGGCGCCAATTCTCTTCCTCTTCCAACATTCTTAAAACAGCAGAATTTTGTAAATGTCCCGGCTTCTTCAAAGTACTTTGATTTTGGAAATTTACTCTAAATTTACCGAAATTTTTCTATTAATTTTACAAGAAAAATAACAAAATAAGATTAAAAAAAAACAACATACCCAACTGCGCCGTTCGATAACATTTGTGATTCTCGTTCAATAACGTCTCGTATATTATCTTCTGAATATAAACCGATCGGTGTATTAAATTGTTTATTAACTAATTTCGCCATTAGTTTATTCGAATAAATAACAAAAATAAAATAATAACAATCGCTTTCTACTGCTAACTATTGCTACTACCTGGAAGTATTAATTAAAATTTATGTAAGTATATAGACGTAAATCGTAAAAATAAATATAGTGTGAAAAGCAAACTAATTTATCTTTTCGTTTTCAAAAAAATTGGAACGTTGCCTGTATGCTTCCAGACAACATAAATTCATAACATGCGATGATGATGATGATGATAATGAATCACTTTGAGCGGGAGGGAATAACGTAGAAACAGGACCGCAACTATACTAATTATGCCTCACGAAAGGGCGCCAATTTCCAATAATTTGTTGAATACCTGCATCCCGTAGCGTTCTAAAGGTAAGGTGCACGCCTAGTACAAAGTTCCCCATTATGATCCCCGAAATCAAGGGCCGTTTGTTCTACAGATTAGGCGTTTCTAATACGAACATAGGAAAGATACCAGCAGCACCATCTACTCTTAGAGATTTCGCATAAGTTAGAATGAGACAAATAGAAAATCAGCCGTATTTGTCTGGTACATATACACGCTAATGTTTCATTATGATCATGACAAAGATAGCCAATGTTAAAGACTGGGTGTTGTCAATAGCTGGAGTTTTTAGACGTTACAACTTATGCAAAACTCCTAAGAGTGTGTGGTACTGCTATTTTTTTCCTGTGTTCGTATTAGAAACACCAAATCTGTATATGTATCAGTTGTTTTAGTTAAAAATGCTAAACATTTTAATTAAGACTGCATAAATACGGTTTTAATCCAAATTTTTATGATAAAACAAACTGACAGATTTAGGACCCTTACAATTTTCAGCGTCTAGAGCTCCGTTTATCCTTAATACACCACTGCATCTACATCACGTTCTTATCGTTAAAAAGGAATACACCCAAATTAGAATAAACAGGAATAAATGTTATATAGTTTATTAAGTGACTTAAGAGATGCAGTAAATAATAAAAATTAGTTCACATTAGATACAGCAGATGGAGATGGTGAAATATTGCCACCATAAATAAATATTTCAAATTTTTCATGGCGACAAACTGCACTGATGTTTGTTTAAAACCCCAAACCAGGTTTTGATAAAACATCTGGGCAGTTTATTGCTGTATCTAATGTGAATTAATTTTTATTATTTTACAGGATCTCTTCAGTCATTTAACAGGCTATACGAACTCGTTTTCTATGTATAGGGCTCTGTACAGCAAAAGAACGATTTTTCTTTCAATAAATCGTTAGAAATATTCCTGAAAGTTTCTATTAATAGTCAACTATTAACAAAGTTACGTTTATAACAGAAATCTTGATAGTTTTATTGAAATTTTCCATTTAAACCGATTGCAACGAAAATATAAATAAGTTGCTATGCTAAATTTTTTTTTTTTAAAAATAACAATAATTGTAATAAAAATACATTCAGATAAACAATCTGTTAACAAATTAGATTTTCCACGATTTGATTTGGCACAAGCGACCTGTTTCGTATCAAGAAAGTTAAAATTAGTTGGAATGTGTCGGAAAATAAAAAAAAATCTTTCCAGAAATAATCGCATTTTTTTTAAAACGGAAAATCTTATAACGCAATTACACCAATACAGGTATTATTTAAACAATTAATTTTTTTAATTAATAAAATTCCCAATTTATTCAAAAATAGAGTGTTACTGGGACTAAAAGTTTATTATTAGTAGATACGAAAATTTCTACCTGAAATCGATAGTTGCCTCTATTCAAACGGATAGCAAAGATAAACTGGCAATCGGGAAAAACTAAAAATGTGTTACAAGTTTGCCAACAAAGTGGGCAGAAGATGAGTAGAGTTGCACATACACACACACAACTATTCGTCCGAATATTTTCCACCAATCTCGAAATTTCTCCTCCTGTATTATTTACGTGTGTTGTATATAGAGAAAAAAAACAACAATAACAGGATAATAATAGAATGGAATTAAGAAAAAATAACACCTCGATAATTTTGACACAATTTTTTGCGTAAATGTTGCATTTCGGTTTGTTTATTTGGGGGAGAGCTAGGGAGGGCTAGCAAAAAAAAATAACAAAAAATCTAATAATAATCGAGTTGCTAACTGGGATACTTGCAGGTTGTTTTCTGTACAACTATTTGGGAAAAAAGCTCTAATTTTATTAATAAATTTACAAAAAAAAAAATTGTAACAATTCAAACATCATCCTCATCATCAGATAATTGTTCGTGTTGTTGTTGTTGTTGTTGTAGTTGTTGGAAATGATTAGCATATAATTCACGTAAATTACTATTAATACCTTCACGATTTCTGGCAATTTCTATTGCATAAAATTGTATACGTGTTACTAATATTGAATTTTGTTCAGTATATGGTAATGATGAATCAGCCCTTAATAATGTACCAAAACTGTAATCTTCAACTTTATTTTTAAATTTCTCACAATACGGCCGCCAAATCTCTTTCTCTTTTGTACTTTTCAATTCATCTTCATAAATTATTTTTATATTTAATATTGGAAATGTATCACGAAATGTTTGATAAATTATATCATCGATTGGTGTTAATTGTAAATATCTAGGATCAACAGAACAAATTAACTAAAAAAAAAAAACATTATTAATTAATTAAATTAGAATTAATTATGGTTTTATATATTAAATGGATACATTAAAATAGATTTCTGCATGATCGTAAGCTTTTGTTGCCCATAATATTTCTAATGATTGATCATTTTCGAATTCTTCAGCCGGTCGATTTAATACCTCCTAAAATGTTGATTATTAATAAATAAATACGATAATTAATAATTTTAATCGATAAATTATTAATTTACCATATTTGTGATGTATTTGTTTTTTTTTTGATTAGAAAATAAATATATTTGAAAAAAATTGATCAAAACAAATCACCACGTGCACTGTCAAAATGTGACGTTTCAAATTTAAGTTGGCAATCCTGTTGGTTTATATCGATAATTGGCGGGATTATTTCATTTTTTTTTTTTTTTGATTAATCGATTTGAATTAATTAATTAGAATTTTGAGTTATTTTCTTTATTTTATGATTATTGGAATTTTTTTATTTTAAAATTCATTGAATTTGTTTTTTGAAGAATTGTAATTTTTATCAAGATTGTAATACAAAATGGTCGTCTCGTATTCGATGTCAATCTTGGTTATGTGACGTCATGCGTTCAATTCGCGCTTCAAATTTAAAATCTGCATTTGTGCTGAAATGACTATTGCTGAAGTCACCAGGTCAAACAAATTATTTGCTTTTTCCTTCTTTTTTCTTCGATTTCTTTGTTTTTGCTTCTACTATCTGGAATATTGACATTCGAACGTTTCCTCTAGATCAGTGTTTCACAACCGGTGTGCAATGAGAGGATTCTAGGTGTGGCGCGAATTGGGTATTTGACCAATTCTTGCGATGTCAGCGGCTGTGCATACAAGCGACCAGCAAAATCACTGACATCTTTATATCTAATAGGCCGTCAGATTGCAGTTGGTCTACAAGCAGAGATTATATCTAGATCCCCAACTCAAAACAAAAAACAGTTAGAAAAAAGGGGAAATGGTTCTAGAGGGCGCAAGTGAATGGTGAAACACTTAGCTAGGTGCAGAACAAAGATAGGTTCATGTCCAAGCTCGGTTTGAAGCATCGCTAAAATACACAATTACTGGGATCCCTATAATTCAAAATGTTCACAATTTTTTAGTCAACGTAGAAAAACAGAACTGCAATTATTTATTATACATTTATTATTAAAGAAAAGAATTGTATAAATACTATTACATATAACGTAAACATGACAAAAACAGTGAACGAAGTATCTTGATTTTGAATCTAGTGTGCCGTATAGAGTGCATTGATAGCTCAGTCGCCAGTGACGTCATCCACTCCATAATGGATTCCCATAAGATCAATCAATCCTATAGGGAGCACAGTGAGTTGACAGTCCTTTGTTACAGCCGTCTATGATCCATATAGTACTATTATGTATATGTAGAGTAGTAACAATTCTTTACAATTTGTACGGTTGTAGCGAAATTTAAACCACCCAAATTATTTAAATAAACAAATTGCCATTTGGTACATGAAAAAGGGAAATATTTATCAAATTTTATTGCTTTTATACATTGATGTTGATTTACCAGCACCCTCCCCAAGTCCCCAATCTCCTTTACAACTGCTAAAATTATGATCATCGGAGTGGATATGAATTCTTTGTTTAAATTTAATTTGAAGCCCTAAAAAGGGCTATTTTTCAGTTAAATAATAATAACGCCAAAATTTCAAATCCATCCTTCTTCATTCGGTCATTTACTTCTTCTTTTTCAATGCGCCAGCCGCCTTTTTCGCTTTAGGTGAAGTTGCAAGTTTTGTAGTTTTCGGCTTTGGAGTTTTTGGTTTCTTTGTTGGTCCAACTTTTACTGCCGCCTTTTTTGCTTTTACTGGCGATTTAGTTTTCTTGGCGGCAGCAACAGCGGCAGTTTTTACAGCTGAAACCTTAGCGGCAGCTTTCCTTTTTGGAGTTGCAGGTGCTGTTTCTGTTGGTTTTTCAACAGGAGTTGCTGTAGCTTTCTTGACTTTCTTCGGTGATGATGGTTTTTTAGCAGGTTTAGCAGTTGTTTTTGCTCTACTACCAGCTGTTGTTTTCTTCTTAACTTTATCCTTAGTGGTAGTAGCAACTTTTTTTGTTTTCTTCGCTTTTTCAGTTGTTGTACTCTTTAAACTAGCCGATGCCAATTTGAATGAACCGGAAGCACCTTTGCCTTTTGTTTGGATCAATGCACCGGATCCAACAGATGATTTTAGATATTTTTTAATAAATGGTGCCATTTTTTCAGCATCAGCTTTATAATTTGCCGAAATATATTTCTTGATTGCTTGTAATGATGAACCACCACGATCTTTCAATCCTTTGATTGCACCATTCACCATTTGCGATGTTGGTGGATGGGATGGTTTAGCACGAGGACTCTTCTGTTGCTGTTTCTTCTTATCTTTCTTTATTGGTGATTGTGGATTGATACCAGCTGTATCACCAATTGATTGATTCAAATTTTGATTAGCAACGTCTGCCATATTTTAATATTTTGTTTTGCGTCACACAAATTGATTACTTTGAAACACTGATTGAAACTCAACAACACACGGTGTACGAGTTGTAAATTACAAACACAAAAACAGTCACTTTGCTCAACCTCAAATAGCTTAACCGCAGACTGATAGTATAGCTCGTGATGTGCCTGTGGCCCCTGATTTCGTTTCTTCGTGATGTCATTACTTCCTTTTTCCGGCTTTTTACAAAAAACTACGATCTATTGTGCAAATTAATATACAAAATCTTAATCTAGAGATTATAAACTTCCGATATCATAATAAAATTTGTGAAGATCTAGACGATTTTCATGATTATTTAGTGATAAATGATCTTCTTCTATACATTTCTAGATAATCATATGCTTTCTTATGCTAATTACATTAAAATTATTGAAGTTAATTAAATGTCGATTATTCCATTGAATTCTCTATTCTATTTACTTCCTAATAAACGCAATTTTTTGTATATCTATCGCTTTATAATGTGTGAAAAAATTGATTAAAGTAAAGGGTACGCGACTATATCAGGATGTTGGTTTAGCTGGTTCAATCTACCTCCAAGTTCAAGTTTCAACATCATTAATGTAACAAACATAAAAATATCTTTCCAGCATCTTCAGTTTCTATTCTGTACGACTTTTAAGTAGTATTAAGTTTCTTTAGATTTAACACACTTATTGTTAGAACTCTTGCTTTTTACATATTTAGAGTACAACAAGGGTACAAATGCCTTTAGACTTACACTCATTTTTACATTATACTTCAGGGAATTTCTGGCTAATGTTTGGTCTTAACTGAAGTCTAAGCGTGTGGAGAATAGTAATTGATTACATAGTGACATACGCTGTCTGTACCATAATTCCAGGATGAGGATAATTATTTCTTATATTCAGCTACTAATCAAGGTGTAAGACTGTTCCTGATACCTAGACGGTTATCGATTACACGGTTTCTCTGTTGTAGTATCTTCGAAGTTGAGCAATTCCAACAGATCTCTGCGTCCGGTTCATCCTATTGTGTCGTTTTGTCCAGCGTTCCTTAAACAACCAGTTTAAACGTCCAAGCAATAAGGCTGAATTGGACGAAGACGATCTGCGGGATGCAGATGACAACAACCTATTTGCTATTCATTATAGTGACCACGACGACCACTATTCCTATACAATCCTATCATTAACCTCTCTTCATGTAAGAACTAAATCCCGAACTCTAGCTTTCAAATGGAAGATAGGGTTTGTAGGATAGTTACAAATAAGGGGAATTCCAGTAGGGTCACTTGTTAATTACGCTTTCAGAATTTAGTTACTTTTGTTGGTTATTTTTGACAAGAAGAAGGCAAGCTTAGTTAAAAGCAAAACCACAATTCCAGTTGCATAATACAAAAGAACTATTTATTTAAGAAACATACAACTTTATAATAATCTTATCACAGATTGTAAACAACAAAATATATAAAATAAACGTAATATTGCATAAAAAATGCATTTACTTCTTCTCAATAATATCCTTTCCATGAACTTTTTTCCTCCTGATCATCGACAAAATTATAGTAGACCAAATACTATAAGGTACCAATAAAAGTAGCTAACCACAAATAAACATCTCTTTTGTGACATCTGCAGGTAGGCGCATTCCCTGTAATAAATCATGTTTTGAATATTTCGGTCTTGTGAATTCGAGGTTCGGCTTCAAACTGGGCGGGTTAATAAATAAGATTTTTAGATAGGAACGTTTGCTCCATATGCATTTCATGTTTCGATAGATTTGTTTAAGTCCCACCCTGGCCAAAGAAATAACGGTAGAGCGACACGGGCCCACCAGATGGTTTACAACCAGGAGATATTTTCTATTATAGTCAAGTCAACTTTTACACAATGGGATAATTTTATTGGTACCATTTAGATTTATTGTATTTGGGTTAGTATACCTGAAGCACATTCTTATATTCATAAATTACAGCTTTGTCAGCCTTCTTAGCAAAATTCTTCGATCTTATAGTCCTGGCATGATTACTGATTTGATAAACGGTACCCACAATATTGAGTTTCATCGGTAAATGACCATATGACCATATCTCTAAAAAACCACCAATTATTAAATTTAAAAAAATTAAATAAATGTTATTTACCTTCAGCTACAACAGTCATAATACTGCGTCCTTTCTGTGATGCCTCCTCTTCGGACCTACGAAACAATTAAACAATTAAAATTTGGCAACATTGCAATTATTCTGCAATTGACTACCAGGTGTCGCTACTTCCCCTAAAACTATTAGATAATCTAAGAAATCAATGGCTTATTTCATCTGTTTTGGAATTCTTTGTTTTATTAATTTTGAAGCCCTGAAAAGGGCCGATTTGTTGTTGTCATTCCAATTAAAAATCCCAGTCCATCGATCGTTGAATTTATGATTGTTTTTCTGTTTTCTTTGGTAATAATACAGCTTGAATATTAGGTAGTACACCACCTTGAGCTATTGTCACACCAGACAATAATTTATTTAATTCTTCATCATTACGTATAGCCAATTGTAAATGACGTGGTATAATACGTGTTTTCTTATTATCACGAGCTGCATTACCAGCCAATTCCAATACTTCAGCTGCTAAATATTCCATAACAGCAGCAAGATAAACGGGTGCACCGGCACCAACACGTTCTGCATAATTGCCTTTACGTAATAGACGATGGATACGACCAACAGGGAATTGTAATCCAGCACGATTTGAGCGGGATTTTGCTTTACCTTTTACTTTACCACCTTTACCACGTCCAGACATTTTATTTAAATTCTTATAAGAATCGTAAAACACACGATTAACTGTCAACAATTGCTGATCAACTGAAATTTGGCCGTCACGAGCACGGCTTATATACGTTTATGATTACGCCGTAGATGTCGTTGCAGTAGATCGTTCAGCCGGCAGCCTCACTCTAATCATATATAAAAAAACTCGATTCTATCGCCAAGTCACAATTTTATTAGATTTCGTATAGTTCGAGTGTTGTGAATTGTTTCAAGTTTCAATTATGCCATCAAAGACAAGCGGTAAAGCAGCGAAAAAAGCTGGTAAAGCTCAGAAGAATATTTCAAAAACTGATAAAAAGAAGAAGCGTAAGAGGAAGGAAAGTTACGCCATTTACATCTATAAAGTTTTAAAACAAGTA
>JAZBGY010001787.1:1186-16321 GCA_037414755.1 Lydus trimaculatus
GGTACAACAATCAACACGCAATAAATATTTTTCAGAATTTTCGTTTAGAAATTTACGTATTCAAAGAGGTCCTGTATAATTATTGAATCGTGCATAGATAAGGTTTTAGTACCTGAACCTCGAAGGTCAGGTACCTGAGGACAGGGCGAGCGGGGCCTACGCCCTGGGCCCCGCGCTTTTGAGAGCCCCGCAACGTCCTGTTTTATTTAATTCACAAATGTGATTTTTTTTCCCCATGTAAAAAGTTTATTTTACAAATATATTCTTGAATATTTTATTATTTCCAATCAGTTTCAAGTTTCAACACCCCATAATGCTTTATGATGAAAGTTTGAAAATTTATGGGGCCCAAAAAAGCCTTCTTGCCCCTGGCCCCGCATTGTCTAAGGGCAGCCCTGCTAACAGGTAAGGTAAATGGGTAACCGTAATAGTAACACGTCTGGAATTTTTATTGAAGCAAGTGTAGCATGTGTAGGTAACACTTGCAAAATCCAGTTCTCAATTCCACTGCTAACACCCTTAAAAAAAATATTAAAAATGTACGATTTTCATTCAAAACGTGTGCTTGTACAGATGGGTGCAGAGTGAGAGGTAGGTATAGTAAAAATAGTCGAAGGTTCGGCAACGCTGCGGTCTTCCCAGCATATGTAGAGTAGAGAAAGTAAGCTGTACTTGTCTCTTTCTATATATGAGAGAGAAAAGTTAGTTCTTCCCAGCGTTGCCGAATCTTCGACTGTTTCTACTATGTTTTGAATGAAAATCGGACATTTTAATAATTTTTTTAAGGATGTTAGCAATAGAATTGAGATCTAGATTTTTGCAAGTGGAATCTACACATGGTACACTTACTTCAGTAAAAATTCCAGCCGTGTTACTATTACGGTTACCTATTTACCTTACCTGTCAGGTGAGAGATATGTACCTTCGAGGTTCAGGTGCTAAACCCTTAAATCTATACAAGAATTCAAGAATTATATAGGTCCTCCGTCTAAAACCATGCGTTATAAAGTGACTTAAATCAAACCGTTGCTGGCTCTCCTACTATGCAGTAAATCTCGACATACAAATCGTTAGATTTTAACAGTAAAGTCAGTTTAAATGGAAGATAAAAAAGTAAACATTATACAAGGGGTGTCGACTCAATGGTCGGGATTTACGTAATATGTAGAATAAAGATGAAGGCATACGTATACCTATATGATGCTAAGAATACATGAGGTACAGTTTAGATTTGTTTCTAATTAAATTAATTAGATAAATGTGTGTAATCTCTTTTTTTTCTATTTCTCAAATTTTCTATAGATTGACAGGATGTTCATGTTTCTGAAGAAAGAAAAAAAATTAGTAATTAACAGTTGTCATAAATAATTTATTAATGATTTTATTAAAATAATGTAATCATTCAGGTAACGTACGTGAACAGACGAAAACACATCATAATAATTAATAAATAATTAAATCTAATTACTTTAGTTATTTTAACTCTGTACACTGTATGGTTACGAATACTTTTTTTTGTTTGAAACGAATACCAATTAAATTATTATAATTTTTTTGTTGCAAAATCCAACAAATGATATTTCAACGATTCTACAAACAACTAGATAATCACAAATGTTTTGTCTAATCGTAATTTGAATTAACTACAATACATTATCGAAATAAAACTGAATTTTACATCACATACAGATGTATATAAAAAAAATTAATTTACATATACATATTGATGTGTGATGTAAAAATCTGTGTTATTTCGTTTTTTTTTTTAATTTAATTTATATAATGGTGGCAGTATTTATTTAAAACAAAACTACCAAATTTACTTGGTGGCTGATTCTAAATACGCAATTAAATCAGCCCGTTCTTGTGGTTTCTTCAAACCAGCAAATACCATCTTTGTGCCGGGGATGTATTTTTTCGGATTTTCCAAATATTCAAACAATGTATCTTTATTCCATGTAATTCCTAGATAATTTCAAAAAACAAAAAATAAATTTAGGAATTTGTTGTAATAATAATAATAATAATAATAATACCTTTAGCTTTATTGGCGTCTGTATAAGAAAAACCTGGGGCCTGTCCTGTTTTCCTACCAATAAGACCATGTAAATTTGGACCAACTTTGTGTTTACCACCAGCTTCAACTGTATGACATTGGGAACAACGTTGTACAAATAATTTTTTACCTTTTTCTACATCACCAGCTGGTACACCCATTATTGTTTAGTTATTTATTTATTTATCTAGAAAAATCCAATTCGTTACTATAAACTTGGATAAAGCGCCACGTGGTTTAGATATAT
Source organism: Lydus trimaculatus (assembly GCA_037414755.1). Taxonomy (NCBI): domain Eukaryota; kingdom Metazoa; phylum Arthropoda; class Insecta; order Coleoptera; family Meloidae; genus Lydus; species Lydus trimaculatus. Next base: position 3,490 of record JAZBGY010001787.1, read on the forward strand.
TGCACACTGAATGGAAACGTTTTGCTTTTTTTCGTTTGAACTTTGTAATTTTTACAGCATGATTATGACGTATGGGTATCCGTCATCCACGTGATTACCGATTGGAATTTAAATAAATTCCATTAATTAGAGATAACTAGAGTAGATAAATCTGTTTTGTTTTTTTTTCATTGATGATATAATGCTTATCAAACATTTGTAATTGAATAGAGGTCAAATCATTAAAGGGACTCAAGATCTACTATAGTACCATCTAGATAGTACTTTCTTATATAATCCAAAAATTCATCATTATAATAATAATAATAACATACGATTATATAAATAATTAAGTAATTATAATTTACAATTTTCTCATTATTAACCCTCCGGGTTAGTATAAGGAAATTGATTTTCAAGGTAGATAGTCAATTGGTTATATAACTGTCAATGAGAATTGCATTAAATTGTGAAATAATCATAGTAGGCGATGATGAAAAATAACCTCAAATATATTATTATAAGACTTTATCAATAAATAATAATAATTATAGTTTTTAAAAATCAATGAAATACTAAATACTCACCCAAAAACAATAAATCCTTCTTGCACCTTCGTACACCCAAATCAAAATGTATAGAAAAGTTAACGAATAATTTTGCGCTGCAAGATAAATCGATTTTGGCAACTCGCGCGCATTTATGACTCACAATCAGATTTCTATCAATTATATTAAATTACGTCAATAGATGGCGTTAAATGGCGCGTAATTTTGAATATGATTATGTACGATAAGTTATTCATAAGTAATTTTACGATATATATGAAAAAAACAAATTACATTTTATCGAAAGGACGATTTATTAGTAAAATACAAGAAAAAGCAGTGCAGTATCAAAATATTTGATTAAAACGAATATAAAATCACAATATACGATAATACTGAAAAAATGTTAATACTATCTAAATAACGACAATATTAGTCTAATAATACAATAAAATATATAATAGAGAGATCGATTACACTTACAATTTAGTTATAGTTTAAATAGAAAAGTATATAAGTACATATCTGTATAAACCTACATAATGTGTATAATAATTGAAAAATATGATAAATATTAAGAATTATATAATAAAATTCGTAGCTTTATTATGTAATTGTGTGTAGTATTATATAGGAATCACCATATTATCATAAAAATAAATTATTCAATACTGGCTTTAGATGCAAAAGATGTTAATGATGAGATTTCATTTGAACAAATCGCATCAGATGGTAAATGATTAAATTCAATTTCTTCATCATTAATTGTTGTTGTTGTTGTATTTAATAAAATATCATTTGGCCATTGTTTATGACTAGGTGCATATAATATTAACATACCACAAATATAAACATTCCACATACCATAAACACCAGTATGTAATGCTGATGTTAATACAATATTGGACTGATGATGATGATGATGATGATGATGATGATTAACATCATCTTCATCATCATAATCAATATCATCATCATCTAAAAATTCCCAAATATTATTCTGTTGTTGTCCTTCTGATATTTGATTTAATATAAATGAAATGATTGTTATTGCTGCACATATTAATGTTGTTAACATTAAAAAATTAAAACGATATATGATACCTTCATAATGTAAACGACGTGCTTGTGACATTTGTGGTAATATTGAACGTTTCAAACTAATATTTTTAAATACACACCATATCATATAACATAAAAATATAAAATATAAACATGCTGATATACCAGCTAATATAATAAAACTTAATGCTAAATTTGTACCAATTGGTGTTACCCATATTGAATAAAATGGATTTATTAATTGTATACCACGTTCAGATAAATCAAATATCAATAATGATAAACAACCAATTATAATTGTACTTAAATGTTTCCAATAAATTTTTAATGTATTACCTTTATTACCATTTTGTTGATCTTGTATCAACATATGTTCACCAGCAAATATCAACCAAAATGATAATAACATTGCATAAAATATACCTTGACGTATATCATTTAATAATAACATATATGGCATATCGAAAATTAATGTTAAATATTCAATTGGTAAATCTAAGAATAATAATGTACAACCTAAATAAATTAACATATATTCTAATAATACTGGTGTACGTGATAATTTATGTACACGTTGCCAAAACCAATAAATAATTAATAATAATAATGGAAAAAAGAATGTTTTTATACCGATCCATATACGTGTAAAACCACCATTCATATGTATTGTATGTAAATGGATATCAGTGATTTTACGTAAATTCATATTTTTATTTAATTTCTCATCAACTGGTAAACGTAAATTTAATAAATAATAATCATGATATAATGAACCTAATTCAAATAATTGTACCATGGTACAATTATATGGATAACCATTCAACTGTTTTATATTTGTTGGATCTAGATGGCATTCCATGAAACGTTTCTCTTCAGCATGTGCATAATATTTCCATGCTGTACGTTTATCATCATTATCATTATTATTATTATTATTAATGCGATCACTATATGCTAAACGTGAATTTAAAGTTAATTCAATAATATGATTCAAATCATCATCACCATCTTGATAAGCAACATCTAATTCTAATATACCAACTAGATTTTGTTGCCAACGTGAAAAATCCACATCCTGTATTGGCATATGTACAACAAAAACCTAATTGTAAAACAAACAAATAAATAAACATTAAAAATTGTATATAACTTATGTATGTATACGAACTAATTGATCAGGTGTAATACCATCCATTGCTTTATTATGATCATCATCATCATCATTATGTAAATGTATTTGATGACAATTTTCACGTGTTATCCAATAATTTAAATCATTATTATTACGATTCCAATTTTTATCTAAACATACTGTTGCTAAAATACCTTCTGATGTTGCTGGTGTTGGTGCAATTAAACCAATCAAAAAACAACATAATTGACATATTAATAATATTGATACTAATACAATCAATTTACGACCACTTAAATTCTCAATAATTGTACCAGGCATTTTACTGTTTTGTGTTTATTTATTTGTTTTTATTATAAAATCATACCTTTATACCGCCATTATCAACAAACACAAACAACAAATCAATTTTCAATAGGGATATTTGGGATTGATGTGGTGGACAAACTGCTCGCACATTTTCTAGCGCCCTCTAGAATTTTTATGGGACTTGTTGTATAAATGGCGCGAAAATATGATTCATATTCTGGATATTATTAGTATTTTTTTTGTATTCAGTTGTGAATTATAAGAATATTAACAATTAACAAACCAAAATTGAAACAAATAATAATAATAATAAAAAAAATGGAATAAATATTCTTATTGTTATTATACAGGGTAATTCACGCAAAGCTACAGTTTCCGTATTTTTTAGAGAAACGAAACACAAGGATTCAAAGTACTCTGTCTAGAAATGACTTGATAGCAAAATGGGCCTTATCGATAAAAGCGTTTCTGAAATGAAAATAACCGTCAATATCTCTCTGAACCTATACAAAAATGAGCAAATAACCACTACAGCTGAAACTACGGAATATGTAGATTATGATGATATTTTTTGCTTTTTTGAAAATCGTAATTTTAATTTTGAAAAAAGTGGAAGAAGATTGAAAATTTTTCGTAGTTTAAATGGAAATTCTATTCATTAACAGGTCAATGACTTTTTTAAATCATACGTGATTGAATTGAGATTTGCGAAGTGTGGTCTACTTCAGTTTGAATAAACAAGTAACGATAAGAAGAAGCGTTGAGGTAAACAACTTGCGATTGTTGCATGAAAAAAAACAATAACAGATAAAAAATACGTATGATGCACATCTCAGCACGTCTAACAATGAATTCAGTGTCAACGCAAGATGAACAATGTAACTGATCTCTAAAAGTAGGTCAACTAAACACGAAACATCGAAAAGTATTTAATTTTTTTTCCAATAAAAATTATGATTTTCGAAAACGCAATAATTGTTGTCTTATACTACAAATTCCGGAGTTTCAGCTGCAGTGGTTCTTTGCTCATTTATGAATAGGTTCTGAGAGATATTGGCCGTTTTTCTCATTTTCAGAAACGTTTTTATCGATAAGGTCCATTTTGCTATATGGTCATTTTTAGACAAAGTACTCTCTATCCTTGTGTTTTTGTTTCGTTTCTCTAAAAAATACGGAAACTGTAGTTTCGCGTGATTCACCATGTATTTGTTCTTTCGCGCCAATTCATCTGAATTTTATTGGTTGTATTTGCAATTTTGAAAAAAAGAAACATTACTGGTTGCCTAAACTATAGGAGTACAATTCAAAACCATAGTAACAACCCTTGTTTTATCAATGTTTGTGTATCTGTGTATTTGAAGAAAAACAATAATTAAATATGGACAGAACAATGACTGATATTCAAGATGATATTTTAAATTATTCGGAATTACAATGTACAATTGAGTATGATGTTTTTAAATAGATATTTAATAAGATAGAGATTTAGGAGAGATATGATTAATTTTTCAGGAATGCACCATGTACTTTACATCCAGATCTTCAAACACTTGAAGAAGATGAACAATCAGAGGGTGAATCTTCCAAGACGTACGTGTATACACCCAAATTAATTTTTGTATTTGTTGTTATTATTCGTTAAATTATCTTTCCGAGTTACACTCGAGCTTTCCATTTCTCCCAAATAAACTTGGCAGTTTTAAACTCAAAATTGAATAGGTTGACTCTACAAACTGAACCTGGTAAAATCACGAGTCAATTTGTTTCGTCAAGTTACTTATCAACTTTATTTGGATAAACCAAAAGCTCTCGTGTAATTACGCCTGAAAATACTTGGTGGTGATGATGGCAATTTAAGCCGAAACCGGTCCACCGCAATCTTAATTGAAATAAATTTCCTTATTGGATTGAACATAGAATTTATATTTATTTTGCATTCATTTCTATATATCTACTATTTTATTATGTTAGATAATAATAAACAACAATATTATAGTTATTACTATTTGTAGTGAAGAGTTTTTAATTATTCCTTGTAGGGAAGAGAAGGAATTAACAGGAAATGTTCTCAATCCTGATAATCCACTATTAGACAAATTCCAACAAGCCTTGAAACAACATCTATTACAACAGATTGAAAGATTGAAAGATGAAATTTCAAAAGATGTGCGTTTCCATATAAATTTTCTATCTACATACCTACGACCTCTTTTTTATAATATTTTAGGAGATTGATTTGAAGAAAACAGAAACTTTAAAAGATGAATTGGGTATTCAAATTTATAATGAACAACAATCATTGAATGAACAACAGAAAATTCTCGATAAATTAATGAATCAATTAACAACAACGAAAGCAGCATGTGAAGAAACTGACAATGTTTTAAAAACAAGAAAACAGTTTTATAAAATTAAACATGAAGCAGTTTTAAAAGCTGAAACTGAAGGTTTCTCATCTTGTACATTAATTTTGTAATAATTATTAAAAATTTATTTATTTATTTATTTAGAAAATGAGACACGTCGTAATATAGAGAATTTCACATTTTTAAATAATAAATTAAAACAATGGGAACAACATTTAGAATCGAATTTAACAATAAAACAACGTATGATTGAGAAAAGTGAGAAAGACAAATTACAATTGTTGGATGTGAAACATTTACAAGATAAATTCATTTATAATTTAATGATGAAAATTTGGCATTTTGAAAAAGAATTAGAACAAATGGATATGCAAATTAAAATGAAAACAGATGAACGTGATGAAATGGGTGAAATCATCTTTCATGGTAATATACAAATTGAAACAATTCAATCTGAATATCGTGCAATTCTACATTCATCAAATACATTATTGACAACAATCAGTAATCGTAATAAAACAATAAATTGTTTGAAAGATGATTTAATGAAAATTGATGAGAAATTTAAAATAATCACCAATGAAATTGATAAGATACGAAAATGTTGTATGAAAGAGATGCAAAATAATGAGAAATTAACGAATTTCAATCGACAATTTACAAACAATCTTCACAATACTGAAAGAATCATAAAAAATGAGAATGAAAACAAGGAGATTATTGAGAATGAACTGAAACATATGGAAATGATTATTGAACAAATTGAAAATGATATTGGGAAAATTCGTAATGAAATTAAATTCAAACAAAATATACAACAGAAATATGGGAAGAATTTAGAACAATTACAAAATGATAAAAATCGATATGATGAGATGATTTTAATGAAATTAGAAGATCAAATTGTTAATGATCAAATAACAATTAATTTAAATCGAAAATTACGTCGATTACGTGAAACAAATCAAAATAATGAAATTAATTTGATACAATTGGAAAATAAAACAATTCAATTACAAAATGATATTGAAATACAACGAACTAATAATGATGAATTGATGAAATTATTTAAACAAATTGAAGCTAAATTTAATGATTTATTGAAAAATAACGATGAATCTAAAGAGATTGTACAAAATAATCAAAGAACTCTAACAAAGAAACAACGTGAATTTGATGTTTTGAATAGGAAATTACAAAAACTACTTGAAAAAACTGGGGTGGGTAATAGTAGGAGAGCCAGCAACGGTTTCATTTAAGTCATTTTATAACTCAGGGTTTTAGACGGATAGAGGACCTATATAATTATTGAATCGTGCATAGATAAGGGTCTAACACCTGAACCTCGACTTGACAGGTAAGGTAAATAGGTAACCGTAATAGTAACACGTCTGGAATTTTTATTGAAGTAAGTGTACCATGTGTAGATCACCCTTGTAAAAAACTAGATCTCAATTCTATTGCCAACATCCTTAAAAATTATTAAGATGTTCGATTTTCATCCAAAATGTGGGCTTCAACAGACGGGTGCTGAGTGAGAGGTAGGTATAGTGGAAACAGTCGACGATTCGGCAACGCTGGGAACAATTAACTTTTCTCTATCATATATAGAAAGAGACAAATACAGCTTACTTTCTCTACTCTACTTATGCTGGGAAGAACGCAGCGTTGCCGAACCTTTGACTGTTTCTACTATACCTGCCTCTCATTCCACACCCTTCGATTGAAACCCATGTTTTGAATGAAAATCGTACATTTTAATAATTTTTTCAAGGGTATTAGCAGTGGTATTGAGAACTGGATTTCGCAAGTGTTATCTACACGTGGTACACTTGCTACAATAAAAATTCCAGACGTGTTACTATTACGGTTACCTATTTACCTTACCTGTCAGGTCGAGGTTCAGGTGCTAAAACCTTATCTATACACGATTCAATAATTATATAAGTTTTCCGTCTAAAACCCTGCGTATTAAAATGACTTAAACGAAACCGTTGCTGGCTCTTAGACTAATACTTTAGTAGTAACAAGATTATATTATATTTTTGTATTGATTAAAGGGTGAAATTCTATCTCCAATTCAAATTAAAATTAAACAATTGGAAGGGCAAATTGGTGATGTTGATGATGAAATTAAAGAATTACAAAGTCTTTGGTTGCGAGAACAAGTGAATGTTTTACAATTATCTAAAGAAAGAGAGGAGCAAATCCACAAAGATAATTTGTTAAATAAACGTTAGTATTGATTATTTGTTATTATAATTGTTATTTTGTTGTCTCTTTCTAGAAATCATGTTAATGGAACAAAAGAATCTTCATATAACTGATCAATTAGAGAATTATGTTAGAAACGAACAAGAGATTGAAAGGAATCTAAATTTATTATATAATCGTTTGAAAATATTAAATGAGAAATTATTTAAAACAAAAGATATCCAATATGATTTGAATCAAATGAATGAATTAATACGTAAAGATTATTTAATAAAATTACAAACAACCGAAACTGATTGTTTAAATCTACAAGATGATATTGAACAAATCAATATAGAAATCAAACAATTCAATTATGATTTAATTAATTTGAATCGTGAAATCTTAGAATGGGAAAAACAATATAAATTAACAAAAGAAATTAAAGAGAATTTCAATAAAGAGAAGAGTCTTGAAGGTGAAATTGGTGGGATGAAAGCTGAAATTCATCGAATGACAGTTAATTTAAAACAAAATCCATTTTAACTTATTGTAGTTAATTGTTGTTGTTTTGCAAATATAGGTACGTTATAGTCAACTGAAGAAAGCTCAAGATAAATTAATTCACGATTTGGAGAATTGTGTATGGCGTCGTGATGGTATAATAACAGGTGCTGAAGCACGTGAAAAACGTTCTAAACGTGGTTTAGAATATACACGAATTCATTTCCAAAGGAAATTAGGCACTATGAAGAATAAAATTAAAGAAATGAAAAAGGTTTGTTGTTGTTGTTGTTGTTATTGTCTTCTATTTAAAGTGACCAGACGGCCCGCTTTTCGGTGATATGTCCCGCTGCCCACTGAAGGTTCAAAAATGTCCCCCTTTCCGCTGAGTCTTCAAAAATGTCCCCCTTTCCGGTGAGTCTTCAAAAATATCCCGCGTTTTCTGATAATTTTGCTATTTAATTGAGACACGTGTAAGGAAACAAATTCGTGTAATCTTCTTTTTTTCTGTTACATTCTTCGTTCGTTTGTAATGTATGAAAAAAATGTATTAAAAGGTAGAAAAACACCTCTACGTTATTAAAATTTTGATAATTGATCAATTCGTGTTCTCGATTGAGAAAAGTTGTCCCATCCCACCATGGCTCTTTGGAAATCTGGTCACTTTACTTCTATTCCATATTTTAATTATAATTCTATACAATTTATAGGAAATTAAATTGAATGATGAACATAAAGATGATTTAGAAATTGAGAAAAATCAACTACTAGAAGATACACAACGGATTTCAGAAAATGAAATTATTAAAAATAAAAAACAAATTGATCAATTAATGAATGATGTTGATGAAATTAAATTAAAATATCGTACAAATTTCGAATTACTCTTACAATTCCAATCTAAATTATTAATGTTTAATGAATTATTGAAAGGTAAAAAAATTCGATTGTTGTATCGTACCCAAAGTGGATTAATTAACGAATCTACAAAACAAGAACAAATCAATACGAATTTATTGGAATTGGTTGAGGAATTAATTGCAAAATTTCCACATTTATATCATCAATTAAAACCGATTTGTGATAAATTGAAAATTCCTAATTTTCTAAAAAATATCTAAATCAACAAATATGAGGAGGAATTTTTGTATTGTAAAATTATAAGTTTGTCCAATATATCGTAAAAGAAATATTGTTATTTTTTACTACTATTATATAACTTGATAATTATTATTATTTTGAAAATAATCAAAGTTTTTCAAGTTCGGTCGAGTGCGCTGACTTTCGACCTGACGACACAAACGACTACACAATTTTCTAAAATAAGACACCGGTCATCTCGTTATTTTCCTCACAGTTTCTAAAACAGAACAAAAGCACCCAACTAGTGTCTCTGCGTGTGTGTGTTGTTATTTCCTTAATTATTTGTTTGTTTTTTACTGTATTTCAAATAGATAGCACAAAATTCAACAAACCATGGCCTATACTTGGGATAACAGAGTTAACTTTGTTGTTAAATACCTTTACGGTAGGTATATAGAGGACAGATATGGAACAATTAGATAATATTATAAATTATATAGGGAAATTGCATCTTTGTAGTGGTGAAATACGCCAACAATTAAATTCAAAAATAGATTAGAAATTTTGTTTGTTACAGATTAGATTTTCTATTAATAATAATAATAATAATGTTTGTTTTATGCATTTTCTTCTAATTGAAATCAATCAAAACTGATGTGGCCAACCAAACGAGAATTATGCCAATCATATCTAGACTTGTATTATTTAACAAAATAGCTACTAACAATACTTTTACAAGGACTTGCCCAAATATTATTCAATCAACCGTCTTTTATATCTATACCTACATACATATATGTAATAGTCGATTTTATTATCAATTTATTGCCAAAAGTAATAAATAATCGTTTGCCAAAATTATTTGCATGCATTCAAGGAAGTTTAACCAGCCGAACAGCTGCTTATCTACAAAACGTCAAGTTAAATTAATCAAACTCTTGTGTAAAATGGGAATATTTTCAAACAAGTAAAAACGAATACAGGGTGTTTTGTTTATCGTGATTTAACATTGCTATCTTGAAAACCGTAAATGATGGAACAAAAGTTGGGTATTTGACAAACTATTCAAATACTACAGGGAAAACCAAAAGTGTCTATTTTTCATTTTCTCTTGTAACACCTTTATTTACAGAAATATCAAAACATATTAAAGGTACTTCCTCATTTAGATCATGCAGGCGAAATTTTGATAAAACATTCCTTCTCTTCAGGGCTACCATCAACTTAATTTTTTTTTAAATACGGACCTGAATTTTTTATTTTGGATTTTGAAAGGATTTGCTATTCTCCTTCCAATTATGTAACTTAATTTAGAGTTTAAACTGATTTTTATACCGAAACAGTCAACTTAATTTGTTTCGAATACGGACCTGTGTTTAGGATATGAATTTGTTGATAGCCATCTTAAGGCGGGTCCCCACACGGACAGATTTAGCCGGCAACATGCTGAAAGCGTTGCCAACAACGATTATAAAGAACACTGTTTGCGAGTACTGTCTATACTGGGCTACACGCCACCGCAAATTACCGTTTTAATTACACGTCTTACGTGTCTTTTGTTTCCCGTAGTTGGCAGCATAAATAAGCTGATTACACTTATGACAATTAGAACTAACCAAAAAACACGTCTACACGAGACGCACATTGCTTGCAACGTTCCTTTGATGTTTATTCATTCACCGCTCTCGCATGGAACAAACTGCCAGCATTGGCTGTGTTGCTCGGGCACGTGGGTAGCACTCAAAACTGCTGACTGGCGCTGCTAAGTACGCGAGAAATTTGATACAGACAGCTTGTTGCCTGCTAAATGAGTCTATGTGGAGACGCTCTTTTAAAGCAAGTAAATTTACCATTTATAATTTACAAAAATCAGTTTAGACTCTAGATTAAGTTACATAATTGGAAAGTGAATGCCAAATCCTTTCAAAATCCAAAATAAAAAATGCACGTCCTTATTTAAAAAATTAAGTTATTGGTGGCCCTGAAGAGAAAAAACGTTTTTTCAAAATTTCGCTATTACAGAATTGAAGCCTACATGACATAAATGAAGAAGTTCCTTTAATATTTTTTGATATTCCTATAAATAAAGATGTTACAAGAGAAAATGAACAATAGACATTTTTGGTTTTTCCCTGTATAATTCGTGAACGGTAAGAGATATTATGGATTTGTCTTGAGTATTTTAATAGTTTCTCAAATACCCAACTTTTGTTCTTCTATCATTGACGGTTTTCGAGATAGCAATGTTAAATCACGATAAAAAAACCATCCTGTATATACAAACAATGTATGATGTATATATTTTTATCTTCTTCATCATATTTAAATAGACTTGTCAACCATATAGTATAGAGCAAATAGATAAAAATAGAAGATGTGAACATTTGTAATAGTAGTTAGTACTAGATAGTGTTTATAAGGAAATGACAAATGTTTTTTTTTCCTTCCTGATACCACAGATATCGACAATAATGGATATTTGGATGAAAGAGATTTCGCATGTTTAGCTTTACGTGCCACAATTATTGAAGGTAAAGGTGAATTTAGTTATTCACGTCTACAAGAATACCAACATATCATGCTAAGTCTATGGGAAGAAATTGCTGAATTAGCTGATTTTAATAAGGTACAAACAATTTTGATTCCCCTATAACAACAATTAACAAACAAACAAAAACAATAATCTTTCATTACATCACACACACACACACACACACACAGATTATCCTTTGTTTTGTTTTGTTTTTGGCTTTTTCCTATTCGTCCGAACAACTAGGAGCTGTTACAGGATGGTAAAATTACAATTGATGAATTCAAACAAGCTGTCCAACAATGTTGTATGGGACGACGTTATGAAGATTTTCCACAAGCAATGAAAATGTTTATCGATTCAAATTTTAAAATGGTCGATTTAAATGATGATGGTGTTATTGCAGCGGATGAATATCGTTTCAATTGTATTACGAAATTTGCTATTGATGATGTTGAAATTGTTGATGAGGCTTTTAATAATTTATTAAATGTAAGAACAGTTTTTATCAAATTGATTAATTATAGTTTTGAATTTGTAAATAAATTTAGGATGATGATAGACGTCGAGGTGGTTTAACATTATCACGTTATCAAGAATTATATGCGGAATTCCTTGGAAATCCCGATGAGAATTGTTCTGCTATCTATTTATTTGGGCCATTATCTGAATTTTTTAATAATTGTGAAGATCACTAATTGTTATTTGTTTCATTTTTCTATTATTATTATTATTATTATTATAAAATAAAGCATTTTCTAAATTGTTGTAAAATATTTATTTCCAGATAGTTCATTATTATAATAATAATAAAAGGACTCTTTTAACTAGCTACTGTACACCAAATTACACTATAAATAGCACATAAATAGAACGAGAAAAAAAGCCACAATTGCTAGGAATGTTACTAAAACAAAAACAAACAAGAAAGTTAAACAATATAAGAAGACAAACCCTGTAATTAAATTTGCTATCTACCATTTACATTAATACAAAAATAAATTGAACAAAACTATTGATTTTGACAGCAATAAGTACAAAATTACAAAAGTGTAATTTGTAGGCATATATTTAATTAATTATATTATACATATATATTTAACTGTAAGTGAATAGAAAACGTAAC
>JAZBGY010001788.1:0-16864 GCA_037414755.1 Lydus trimaculatus
TTTTGTGTTTTTGTTATAAATTTTGAATACGGCCCTGTTCGTTGCAATTGCGAAAATAAACAGAAGTTTCTAAACCACCAAGTGTTAATGTTGCCGTTCTAGGGGGTCTTTGTTGAGAAATTTTTATTACTTTCTTAAACTTGTACTCTTACTATATATCCAAGTAGTATGAGGTCCTTCTAAAACAGCAATCTATAAAAAAAAAAACTATATTCAAGGACCTAATTGAATCTTGACACAAACCTAACAACATCAAATTTCCCAACTTTACGGGACGGAATTTAAAAACTATGCAGCCGTCATGTTGGTATCGTCTTTCTAGTGATATTTTCAGGTCAGGTGATCGCAACATTCAAAGTAATTGAGTTTAAACTAATATTTTGTAAATTCTTTTTTTCCTCTTATGTACATAAGCCTCCCAATAATTAAAAAATAAAATGCACCAAAGTACATATTAAAATTTAATTCTACTAACGGGTACTATTTTTCCCTGCGTAGACAATGTTGTCTAGTGATATTTCTGTCAAGTAAAAAACTCAATTAGGTCCGTGGATTTACTGTATATATTTAAAACGCAAGGCGTTTTCTTTCGTATGTCCGCTAGCCTCTCCTACTGAACCGATTTGGATGATTATTTTTTTAATTGAAAGCTAATGGGTCATAGATGTGTCATCAAGAACATATTTATAAGAATATCGTATCTTTGTATGGTATATTTCGAAGTAAAGCTTTTTTGGTAGAGGGCTGGGCTTTTAAATAAAATAAATAAATTCAAGTGGAGCGGTACAAATCTTAATCTTAATCCATATCTTTTTTGTTGTTGTTGTTGTTGTTATTGTATTTAACATCCGTCGATTTCTATGGGAATTAATTATCGTACATTACAGGTTCTAATTGCTAGTACCTACTGTTATATAATCATGACGACAACTATTTATTTTAAAATATAGAGATGTATCCAAGAAGTGCCAGTAGGTGTTTGGAGGAATGCGCTAAATTAAAGCGAAACTATAGAGATTAAAAATTGCAATCGACAGTAATAGTAAATGGTTTAAATAATACGAAAATGCGAATTAATTAATTAATAAATGATTAAATCAGTAATGATAAGTGAGGCACGGTGAATCGTTAATTAGACCCTGTTCAGACACGGCGGATTTCGCGCGGTTAAAATCGCGCTGGAATCGTGTGAAAATTGATAGTTGCTCAGACACGACGGAAACCGCGCGAATATACAAGCGCCATCCAAGCTACATTTCAGTCAGCCAGTGTGGTGGCATACATGCGGAAACTGCCTTGCAAATGAACGACCTATAATTGGATTCTGTAGTAATACAACCGCGTGGCATTCGCGCGGATCTGTTTTCCTGTGGTTGAGTTGCGGATCCTCGGTGCGTGCGGACAAGTGTGAACAACTAGGCAGACGGTATTATAAATAAGATCGGCTTCGGAAACCGTAAGGATGCAATCCGTGCGAAAACCGCCGTGTCTGAACAGGGTCGTAATGATTTATTGGATCATTAGCGTAAAGAATAGCAATGCATTTATTATTTCCCTTAAATTTCATACAATTTAAATACGGTATCTTTTGATTTTACTAAGAATTCCAAAGTATTGTCAATTAAACCTTGTAAATTTCCACGATAATTATCCAAGTCGCTATCAATCATATTTGACAAGTTTTTCAATTGTTTTCTTTCAAAATTATCAAATTATCATCATTACGTTCATCATCTATTGTTGCAGATTGTTGAGCATCTAAATCATCATCATCATCATCTCTATCCTCATCATCATTATTGTTATTAACACTTAATTCTTTGACACGATCTGCATATCTCAACGTATTTAATGTATCTTCACACGAATTAATATTCGATGATATTGTTGCTATCATATAAGCTTTCATAATTTTTACCAATAAATGAATCACGTAATATTCGTGTTAATTCACTTGAACGAAATGGTAAATGTACAATATCTTTACGTCCTAATGCTCGTATACATTCTTTTAATACTAATAATGATTTATTAATTCCACCACTTTCCATATGTGTTAATTTCGATGCATTTATTGTATTTGTACCACGTTCATTACCAGCCAAATCGATTAATGAAAATTTCCCATACAATATTGATTCATTATTAATATTTCGTTTTAATTTTAATAATTCGCTGTTCATTTTTGTTATTATTTCAAATTATTTTGGTGGAAATTTATGTGATACATTTTTTATAAAACAAAATTTTGATATAACAACGCCTTAGTAACGCGGT
Source organism: Lydus trimaculatus (assembly GCA_037414755.1). Taxonomy (NCBI): domain Eukaryota; kingdom Metazoa; phylum Arthropoda; class Insecta; order Coleoptera; family Meloidae; genus Lydus; species Lydus trimaculatus. Next base: position 2,278 of record JAZBGY010001788.1, read on the forward strand.
AACGCTATTTATAGTTGTCTATGCTATTTAGATCTAGGCGGTTATCACGGGTCACTTGAAATGTACAATCTATAGTTTCAATTATAGTTTTATTGGTAAATTAGTTACAACAAAACTATCAAAACAAACAAACAAACAATATTGAGAAATATTTTGAGGCATCTCAGATGAAATATTCCACATTCTGATGTATTGTTTTGCTTATAGTCAGTGGAGCATCTACGGTGGGTATTGCTGGGTAAAATAATTCTCCATTAAATCGTAATGAGAGGCATCTGCGCCAAGTAGTACTACTCCTGTTCCTACGCCACTGCTGTTCCTTTTCATTTTTAATCAGTATTTACAATTTTACATCTGTAAATTACTCTTGTATTTTTGGAACTTTACTTGAATTGAACGTGTGAATGATTATTATTATTGTTATTAATTTCCTTTTACAGGGCATTGTCAACTATTCAAACAAAAGTCAAATCAAAATTATCAAATATAGTATCAAAAGATGAAGTTGATGAATTTATGGCAATCTTTCCAGATATTGTACAGGATTTAACAGATGTAGAAACACAGGCTGATATACCAGAAGTTAATGAACGTTTTGCAAAATTGCTACATTATACAGTACCAAATGGTAAACAATTCCGTGGACTTTCTGTACTTGCATCATATAAATTGTTGGAAAAACCAGAAAATTTAACACCGGAAAATATACGACGAGCTATCATTCTAGGATGGTGTATCGAAATAGTAAGTAAATTAAAATATCACTTTTGGCCATAGAACTAATTAAACTAGAACACGCATAGGATCAATGTGCTGAGGATCATGCCACGTGACATACGGGGCCATATAGCATCGCACTTCTCTACAGTATGCTGCAACAAAATAGGCACATAGGAAAAAACATCAACCCCACTCACTTTCACAAGAGTTATTTTACGGAATGTAGATCGTTCTTCGTCTGATACAGTTACCACAGTACATTTCATAATGTCCCTTATGTTTCTGACAAAGACACAGTCTTAGTTTGCGTCTTTCAAGAAAGTAGACTTTGAAATATTTTCCGGGTAGAATTTTTAACCAGAATACAAGGGTGATGTTTTAGAACCCAATTAGGGATATGTGGGAGGTCAACAATCGCCATTTCTGGCAGTCCAGTTTCTCTGTATCTCGTTCTAATTTGTATCAACAATCAGGTGGAACAATTTTATTTAATTATGCATTCTTATCTTTTCAGTTACAAGCCTCTTTTCTGATAGCGGATGATTTTATGGATAACAGCGATTTCCGTCGTGGATCTCTGTGTTGGTACAAATTGGAAGATGTTGGTAACGTAGTAATAAACGATACACTTCTATTAATGAATAGCTTATATGTGATTTTAAAAAAATATTTCTCAAATCATCATTGTTACGTACCGACAATGGAATTATTCCATGATGTAACATTGAAAACAATAAAGGGTGAAGCAATCGATTTATTATCAATAAAAAATGATCGACCAAATCTCGAATCATTCACAATGAATCGATATAATTCAATTGTTAAATATAAAACAGCCTATTATACATTTGCATTACCAGTTGCATTATCAATGTATTTAGCAAACGTATATGATGCAGAAATGCATCGACAAGCTAAAACAATCTTAATGGAAATTGGTTTATTCTTTCAAATACAAGATGATTTCTTAGATTGTTTTGGTGATCTAGAAAAAACTGGTAAAAATTGCAGTGATATAAGTGAAGGGAAATGTACATGGTTGGCTGTTGTTGCATTACAACGTGCCAATCCACAACAACGTAAAATTATGGAACAATATTATGGTAAAAATGATCCAGCAGCTGTACAGATTATTAAAAATTTATATGAAGAACTAGGTTTACCAAATATCTACAGTGCTTATGAAGAGGAAAGTTTTAATACCATACGCACACACATCCAACAGATTTCTGAAGGATTACCACATCAATTATTCTTTAAAATGATGCAAGCACTTTATAAGCGTGAATGTTAATTAACTTGATCTAGCGCTTTAAGTGTTTCTTTTCAATCAGTATAAAATATTTTAAAAAATGGTTACGGATAATTTTTTTGTAAAATATAATTTATTTATATTTATATGTTAGGGTATGGATTTGTTAAATCAAATCAGGTTTTTTTCTACCATCACATTATAATTATCTTATAATGAATTTCAAATGTGGTGGTTTGAAAAAAAGTGAATAAAATTGTGAAAAATTATGTTTATGTTGCATTTTCTTTCTAACTAAAGCCAAGATCGGATCCGTATTCCATAAATAAAACTGATTATTGTATTAGAACAAATGTCTGTCTTTAAAGTACGATTGATTTGATTGATTTCAAATACACAACTCATGTACGGCTTATTTGTCCTGTTTTTGATGAAAAAATTCACCATTTGGAATCGTTTAAGGCAAAGTCATCCACAAACTATGTCGTGAATCGGAAGTGGACAAATAGGCGCGACCGTTTAGGCACGAAGACTTTGTGGCTTGGAGACATTAAGGCACCGTGAACACTCGAGCCACTTCTGGTAACTTGTAACCTTTTGCTACTGTTTCATATAATACTCTTCCAAGATGATTATTAAGTTCAGGAGTATCAGGCAGTCATCGTATATCCGTTATACAACATACAAGTTCTGGAAATACTGCCTTAAACTGTCCAGTTCCGTCTTTTGATTAGAGTTTGGGAAGACTCGGTCTCTCCGGATTCCACGTCTCTAAATCGGGTTCATGATTCTTTCGCGGATCCAGGTCCAAGGCCCTCAAAAGTATTATAGTTCTCTATTCACAATAAAACTTTGATAATAGGTATTAAACGTTTAGAGATTTGTCTGACAGTCTGGAAAATTAGTTTTTGATCAACATTTATGATTATTATTGTTGTGGTTATTATCATTGTTCATGATCATCAAAAATTAAAAAAAAATAATTACTGTTTAAGTGATTTATCAGCAAAGTAATTTCAAAAACATGTATTTTGGTTTCTGATAAATTTCTACATAATAATGAATTTTTGGTAACCAAGAACAGGAAATACAGACTGAGAAAAATGCAGATAAATACAGAATAAAAAGTCAAAGATTCAGTACCTTGACGGTTCAGGTTAATAAAGTCCTTTTGCCGCATGTTCTTATCATATTGTAGAATTTCGAATTTGGTGCGTGTAAAATTCTTATGGATAATTCTGTTGACTGACGTCCTGTTTCATTATGATCACTTTGTGCTTACGCACCTGTTCTGTTCAAGTGTAACAGGGAATCGTTATAAATTGCATAAATATTCGTGGTTAACTTTTACTAATTGTGGTATTTTGAGCGATAAACTTTTCGATTTGACCTTCGTGTTTATGTTTACCAAAAATTAATTATTATTCAGAAGAGAGCAACTGTCTTATCAGTCACCGAAACATATGATTTTAACACATCATTAAAGAATTTTGTTTGTTTGTTATTTTGGAATATCGCATAAATACTTTTTGATGATTATGTAAAAATGATAATAACAAATAATTATAGTAGCAGTAATAATCATAATAATAATAATATTTTGCTGATAACAGATACAAAAATAATAAAGGTTTAGTTCGAAAGTTTCGAAAAAACTAAATTCCCATCTTTAAGCTTCTTGTTTGAACAAAACATACAAAACTGTAGAATTTGTACTTTGATGTCCAAGCATTTTAATTTGGAACTAACTTGAAGTAAAAGTAAATGTTACATTTTCATTCTAACTGAAACTACGATTGAGCCCCCTCAATTCAATTTAAATTTAATTTGTGTAAAACTTCGTTATTCTCCAATTTTTATTTGCTATTTCAAAAGATTGCAAATTTCGTTTTGTATTTCTGTTTAAGGTTCACTATTTGTTATCTCTGCCAATTTATAAAGTTGAGTGGATATGGCTTATCTCCATTAATATAATTAACATGTAAAATATTAAATTTAGTTCACAATAAATTCGATAACAATGGACTTGTTGCATTATCACAAATATTAAAGTAATAACTACGAATTTTTAAATACTAATACGTTTTTGTAAAAGATCCTTGATTCAGACGAACGAATTATTGCAACAAATTGCAAACAGTTTGTACTAAGACACACTATCAAATTAAATCTCTTGTAAAAGAAATAAATAATTATTACAACTTACTAACTGTTTGTATACAGGGGCTTATATTTCTGTTGTGATTTGACGTATAAATTGAATATAGTTTCTCAATTATATTTGTATTAATCTTAATCTGTAGCTGATAACTCGATTTTTATATTGAACCTGGTGTGATCTTTCTAAATTAACATTGATCAAAATGCACTATATAGAACTAATTATGCATGGCATTGTGGAGCAGCGGTGAGATAACCTTTGATTGGAAAGACAATAGGAGACGAAATCTTTTCTTTGTTGAAAAACATTTGTCCATGAATACGTACATATACACCGTAGTTTAAATATCATCGAACTGGGTCAGTCTGTACATTTCTATTTTAATGACAGTCACGGTTGTAGTACAGGAATACCGCGATTAACGCGGTTATTGTTGCCACGGAGAGTACCGCGATAATCGAAGTCAATCTTATTGTCAGTTATGTCACTGCATAACACAGGTTGTTTCATTTTCAAATCTTACAAAATCGCTATAATTCGAACATCACGATAATCGAAACCGCGATAATCGAGGTTTGCCTGTATTTAAAGCGGTTATAATCATTATTGTCTCTTACAATTACAGAATAGAAGTCTGCTATACAGGATCATTATACGACTTTAAAGAAAGTCCACTGTATGTCTTATTACCTGGATCGACATTTCGGTTGAAAAAATCTTAGCAATAGGTGTGTTATCACTTATCATCACTAACGCGAGAAGTTGCAATCTTTTCTCATTGTCCGTTATCAGTATAAGGATTTGAATAGCAAATTGTAATCATTTTTAATATTTGAACTCTTGTACATGAACTTGAGATACGATCATAAGAATCACGTGTCTTTCACATAGAGATGCAAAAACAAGAATGAAATACCAAGCAAATTTGAGTTCACCCTAAAGATTTGTTGTTATATTTTTTGTACAGTTCTCTACTGATTGGCCTTATTGAAACAACTTTGTGATCTGTGGAATAAGAGAAAATGTTCTCAACAATAAAATTGTGTTTACTACACACAAATCGTGGATTTCTATTCAAAAATTTACAAAGACAAATTAGTAAAACGACGACAACAAGAAACAGAGATGCGATAATAAGAAAACAAAATACTCAATTGTATCAAAACATATCAAATAATAACAGGTAAATACAAATTTAATTAATCTAATTTGATTTTAATTTAAATCTGTAAGGCCTATACCATATTTATTCGTTCGTTCCATTATTACTACCAGCTGAAATATTTTAATACCAAAAAATTTGAAGAACTTTTGAGACTTTTTAGAAACAATAAAAGTTTAGTTCGAAAGTTTCATATAAATTGAATTCTCCTATTCCAATTTAACAAAGTTAAGGCAATCATTTGTATTTCTAAAATTCAAACAAATAATTGTTTGTTTTTCTTTATTTCCTCTTACAGGACTGTGTCAACAGTTCATACAAAATCAAAACCAACAACACTAACTATAGCATCGAAAGATGAGATTCGTGAATTTATGGCGGTCTTCCCAGATCTCGTACAGGATTTAACAAGTGAAGCACAACAAACCGATATGCCAGAAGTAAATAAACGGTTCGCAAAATTATTGAATCATACAGTAGCAGCAGGTAGCAAATACTGTGGACTTTCTGTACTTACATCATACAAGTTATTAGAGAAACCAGAAAATTTAACACCTGAAAATATACGACGGGCGATCGTTTTAGGATGGTGTGTCGAAATAGTAAGTATCTTCCATTATTTTTCATGACATGAAGAACGGAGGTATTTGCCTGAGGACTTGTAGACGTAAAGGATTCACATAACCCGAGGATATGTACTAGAGGCTTTGCCATTGAGTGTAGAAGACCATGTTTTGAATTGTTTTCAATTTTAAAACAGGAAAGAGAAAGTCACTGTGATTTTTCCACCGATCTTACAAATCGGGTAACAATCACAATGAGAGACAAAAATGTGAAAATACTACTTGCGTAACTAGCGTTTTATATTATTTATATTAGATTGTGGTGTTCGTCCTGCGAGAAATAGCTTTATCTAATTTTCTTCCAGGTGATGAGCGTTTTTTTCATTACGGACGATTTTGTGGATAAGAGCAAAAACCGTTTGGGACTTCCATGTTGGTACAAATTTGAAGATGTTGGTACGGTGGTTGTAAACGATGGACTTTTATTAATGGAGAGTTTGTTTGCAATTTTAAAAAAATATTTTTCTAATCATCATTGTTATGTACCGGTAATGGAAGCATTCCATGAAGCATCGCTGAATACAGCACGGGGTGAAGTGCTGGATTTATTGCATCTAAAAGATGGTCGACCAAACCTCGAATTCTTTACAACCGAAAGATATAGCCCATTTGCCACATATAAAACATCTTCTATTACATATATATTACCAATAACATTGGCCATGTATTTAGCGAATGTATATGATGCTGAACTGCATCGACAAGTTAGAAGAATTTCAATGGGAATGGGTTTATTCTTTCAAATACAAGATGATTATTTAGACTGTTTTGTTGATCCAGCGAAAACTGGCAAATGTAGTCGTGATATAAATGATGGTAAATGTACATGGTTGTCGGTTCTTGCATTACAAAATGCCAATCCACAACAACGTAAAATTATGGAACAATATTATGGTAAAGATGATCCAGAAGCTGTACGGATTATTAAAAATTTATATGAAGAGTTAGATTTACCAAATATTTACGCTGCTTATGAAGAAAAGAGTTTTAATACCATAAGTACACACATCGAACGGATTTCTAAAGAGTTACCACATGAAATCTTCACTAGATTGTTGGAAGTACTTTATAAACGGGAATGTTGCTTGAATTAGAGTTCGTCTAATTATATGTATGTACTTTATGACATTTACATTTGCGAGGTGTCGTTTTTTATTTCAACACTAAAGATTGTGATTCTTTTTGCAATAATTTGGGAAGCTCATCTTCAACGAGTAATATTGTAAACGATGAATGTGATGGTATAAAAATTGTACTAAATTACAATAAAGAGAAATAAAATGCTTAAAGTACCAGTTTTTATTACATTTTCCACCTGTGCGACCATCCAGTACTCACCGGCATTTTTAATTAATAAATTTAAACAACTCAACTATTTCATCATCTTCATCGTCGTATATATATCGAGAGCAATATTCTCCATAACCGTTGGCTTCAGCAGGCTACTGGCTGTGGTAGTGAGCATTGTTAGATGAAGATTCATTATTTTTCTGTCGACACCGAGCAGTTGTGCAGTTGCGCTTGCAAACTTGGCCGTGCACGTTAAATACACATAGTTAAAGTACCTACCTGTGCAGGGGAATTTAGGGGCCCCATTTCCAGTGTTGAATTAAGATATTTTAGATAAAATCTTATTAAAAACCAAACAGAACTAGATACACGACGTTTATTAACAATTACATGTAATATTCACATGAAAAATAACTAACTAATACCCAAAATTGAATAATCTGATGATCCCCTGTTATTTGTGGCCTTTGGCATTTGCCTCTTTTGCCCCTAGGGAAATACGCCATTGAGTCCGAAACCTGAACTGTATTGAGTATGTATGTATAGGTAATTTGTATTACAATGAGAATATTGGTAAAATAATCCTCGCATAACAGGTGTTTTTGAGATAATAACAGAGCGGTGCTCAAGATGAGCTATATTGACTGATTCAATTGGCATATAGTGATTTTAATCGTTTGATTAAATTGAGTTTGTCATCAGGAAGTACAATAACGCCAACATCAGCAATAATATTTTCATCAACAACTAGAAGAACATGCGATAAAAATAATTACGAATCAACTAATTCAAGAGATAATGATAGAGGAAGTTCAAAATTCATTACAAAATTGTAAATTTGGTTATTTTTTCCCTCTCAATGTTGATAGTTAACAAATTGTAAAAGGAGTGGGATCGCTTTTATGATGGATAATAGTTAAAAACAATAAATAATTGATAATCATGTGAAATAAAACAAAACCATCATGTTCTCAATAATAACATCGTGCTTTATGCACAAAAATCGTGAATTTCTATTCAGAAATTTGAAAAGACAAATTAGTAAATCCATTATAGCAACAAACAGTGATGCAATTACAAGAAAACACAATAATAATAAATGGATACGGTTGAATAATAATAATAGGTAGATATAAAATTAATTGAATCTAATTTTAATTTGGCTTACTGTTAGAATTGTAAAGCGTTTACGGTGCTTAAAGAAATAGATTTTAAAATTGCAAAATTACTTCACAATAGACTTTGTAACAAAGAAATACGATTACCACCCTCGTCAAAATTATAAAGATGTTCATCTAGGAGCTGGTAGCTAGAAATAATCAGATGCTCTTGCAATACTATGTTGACTAGGGACTACTTGGTTTGGGGAAGATCGTCAGTTTACTATATTTCACCATCTCCAACATAAGGGCTTTGTTACTGATTGTGAGTCCATTATTTCACGTCTTATCTATGATAATGACGATATCAAAACCTCATCAGGTGGTCTATTTCTCTTCTTATTAAGAATTTGTCATAATCAAAACATGATTTTCACAATCATTTCCCGTTTGACATTCGATATACTGATGCACTTAGATTAATCGATGGGTCTTCAAGGCGTCGGTGTAACGTTGATCGCAACTCTCATTTTCAAAGAAACTCATTGTCAGTCTTTTTCTTCAAACTCCTTATTTCAAGAAAGTATGTAATTCTTCTTCCCTTCTATACACCAGAGATGGAATTTAGTGAAAAACAAAAACTTATGTTCTTATCCAAAGAGCAATTTACTGTCATTGAATTAGTTATTTGCTCTTTGGATTTTAAAACAAATGTTCATCTATTGTGTCCTATTTTTATTATTTCCCTAGATGTCTTGTCAAAAAAATGACACAACTTTTTGAATATTTGAACAGTAGGCTCTTTACGCTTATGTTGTTCTTTAAGCAAACCACTGAAATGTAACTGAATTGCCTTACATCAATTTACAGACATTTTTCAATTTTTTTTTTAATTTTCAAAAATTTAAACAAATCATTGTTATTTTTATTGTTTTCTCTTTTTAGGCTTCTATCGACAGAGCAAACAAAAGTTAAACCACATATACTAGCATCAAAAGATGAATTTTGTGAATTTATGTCAGTTTTTCCAGATATTGTAAGCGATTTAATTGATGTAGAAGGACAAACTGATATACCCGAAGTTACTAAACATTTGGAAAAATTATTGCATCATACACTACCAAAGGGTGCCAAGTCCGCTGGACTTACAGTTCTAACATCATACAAGTTATTAGAAAAACCTGAGAATTTAACGCCTGAAAACATACGACGGGCAATTATTTTAGGATGGTGTGTTGAAATGGTAAGCATTCACTGTATTTTCTCTGTTTAGATTAGACGAACCGAATTAGGTTAGTACGTAAATCAGGTGGTACAGACGCTAAGGAGAGATAAGTACTTTGTACCTCCTACATCATGTCATCTATATTGTCTCGATACATGCACATGCATATGCATATTCGTTGTTTTTTTCTCAGGCGATTGACGGTCTCTACATAATTGACGATATTATGGATAAGGCTGAGTTTCGTGTTGGAGTTCCATGTTGGTACAGACTAGAAGATGTTGGTAATGCAGCAGTAAACGATGCACTTCTAATGAATGAGGGTTTGTTTGCCATTCTGAGAAAACATTTTTCTAATCACCAATGTTATGTACCGGCAATGGAAGCATACCATGAAGCGATTATAAATACATCATTAGGTCAAGCGTTGGATTTATCGCACACAAAAGATGGCCGACCAAATCTAAAAATGTTCACAATGGACAAATATAATACAATGGCTACATATAAAGCAGCCACGGCTACATTTATCTTGCCAGTCGTATTATCTATGTATTTGGCAAACATATATGATCAAGAAATACATCGGCAAGCTAGAACTGTTCTAATAGAAATAGGTAAACATTTTCAAGTACAAGATGATTTCTTAGATTGTTTTGGTGATTTAGAGAAAACTGGTGATCAAAGTAATGACATACGTGAAGGCAAATGTACATGGTTGGCTGTTGTTACATTACAACGTGCCAATTCACAACAACGCCAAGTTATGGAACAATATTATGGAATAGATGATCCAGAAGCTGTACAGATTATTAAAAATTTATATAAAGACTTAGATTTACCAAATATATACGCTGCTTATGAAGAGGAAAACTTCCATATTATACGTACACGTATTCAACAGATATCTAAAGAATTACCACATGGAATATTCACAAAAGTGATAGAAGCGGTTTATAAACGGGACTGCTTGTATAATTAGAGTTGATATAATTACATGTACTAACTGTAGGATTTTTGATGCCTTTTTGCTTTAGTAGTTAAGCTTGTTATTGCAATAATAATAATAATAATTATTATTATTATAACGATAAATATAAAATTGGAAATGATTTATATTTTAGGATAATAAAATAAGTTTATTAAGAAAACCCATTGGATTCATTGTAGATTAATATTTTACATTTCAATAAGTTCTAATTCACTCACCATTAGCTGTATATTTCATGTTAAACTTGTGCATATCAAATTTTATATAACCAGGTCTAAACCTTCTTTCCCGAGTTTTACATTTAACATAGCGGTAACCTGAACCATCTAGAACTGAGTAAAGAGTCATCATGGAAGGTAACGGAAGCCCTCTTAACGAAAAAAAAGCCTGCAATTCCGTAAAACAATTCAACAAATTAGAGAAAGCTACCCTCGTCTAATTCATCCTTAAATCTTTAGCAAACTATCCACGACTTAAAATACATAGCGTTATCGATATTAGTAAATATAATTTAGACCACCATATAGAGAATTAAAAGATCTTTCAAATGAGAGGCTGCTTGACCCCCTTTCTATTTAAGATTCTTAAATTGTGGGCTACCGGAATTGATTATGTATAGGTAATTGGCATTTCAGCGATAATATTGTTGAAACAATTCTCATTAACAGAAGTTGTTACATTATATTTTACAACAAAAAAAAAACAATTATGAGTCCTGATTTTAGGAACCGAAAAGATGTTGGTCTGTCTGTCATGTGTGATCGGGTTTTGATCATTTGTTCACAAAAATGCTAATTTCTTCTCTAATGTAAGTTCAAGAAATCTTTTTAAAACATATCCGTAGCTTAACCATCAAGCACAGAGTCATATCAAAGATTCACTACGGCCAACTATCGATCGTCGCCATTCCTGGAATAGACCATCCGGTTTCCGACAGCTACATATGATAGTCTCCAGCAGGCACTGGACACTATCTTTAACCACTGTTTGTAATTTATTCGGCTATATTTATCAATATTTATATTTAAAATCTGTTATGTTGGTAATGGAAAGGGCCTCGAGATTTGAACAAAAAAATGCATGGTGGGGATAGAGAATGTCCAGGGCCTGGTGTCCAGATTCACCGTAAACGTTGGAATTTTTTTCAAAAATTACGTTTGGTGTTTTTCTGTTGTTTTCGAGATAATAACAGATCGCTGCTCATGATCAGCTTGATTCAGTATTCGATTGCAATGACCCAAACACACAATCATCGTTGACAGTATGTCATTAGGATGTAGGATACCAAAAACATCAACAGCAGTAACATTTTGATCATCAACTAATTATAAAAATAATGATAAAGGAAGGTCAAAATGACCCAAAATTGTTGAATCAATTTGGTAATTTTTTTCATTACAATGTTGATAATTAACAAATTTTAAAAGGAGTGGGATCCCCTTTATGATGGATAGCAGTTAAAAACAATGAATAATTGATAATCATGTGAAATAAAAGAAAACCATCATGTTCTCAACAGTAACATCGTGTTTCATACACACAAATCGTAAATTTCTGTTCAGAAATTTGAAAAGACAAATTAGTGAATCGATGATAGCAACAAACAGTGATGCAATTACAAAAAAGCATAATAATAATAAACGGATACGGTCGAATAATAATAATAGGTAGGCAAATATTAAGTTAATTAATTCTAATTGTAAGTTTAATTTCACCTATTGTTAGAATTGTAATGATGCTTTGAGAAATAGTTTTTAAGATTAAAATATGAATACACAGTAGACTCTGTAACAAAGAAATACGATTACCACCATCGTAAATAATATGAACTTGTTCATGTAGGCAAGTAGAAATAATCGGATGCTCTTGCATACTATGTCAACATATTGGCTAGGGACTACCTGGTTTGGGGAAGATATTTTACCATCACCCTTGTCATAATCAAAACCCATTTTCAAAGAAACTCAGTATTTCTCTTCAAACTCCTTATTTGAAGAAAGTATGTAAAACTATAGAAATTTAAAATAATTGTTCAGTAATTTTAACATCTTTGAATTTGAAAATTTTTATAGAGTTACTGTATTTGAAATTCTACAAGGTGATCTTATTCTTCTTCCTTTCCTTGGATCAAAGATGGACTTTAGTGAAAGGTAATTTACTAATTTACTAGTCTATCATTGAATTAGTAGATTATAGAACAAATGTTCATCTATTGTGTCCTATTTTTATTATTTCCCTAGATGTCTTGTCAAAAAAATGATTCAACCGTTGAATATTTGAACAGCAGTCTCTTTATGCTTATATTGGTTTTTGGGCAAGCCATTAAAATGTAATTGAATTGCCGTACATTAATTTACAGACACATTTCTTTTTGTTTATTTTTTATTTTCAAAATTTAAACAAATCATCGTTATTTTCATTGTTTTCTCTTTTTAGGGTTTTATCGACAGAGCAAACAAAAGTTAAACCACATATACTAGCATCAAACGATGAATTTTGTGAATTTATGTCAGTTTTTCCAGACATTGTAAGCGATTTAATTGATGTAGAAGGACACACTGATATACCCGAAGTTACTAAACATTTGGAAAAATTATTGCATCATACACTACCAAAGGGTGCCAAGTCCGCTGGACTTACAGTTCTAACATCATACAAGTTATTAGAAAAACCTGAAAATTTAACGCCTGAAAACATACGACGGGCAACTATTTTAGGATGGTGTGTTGAAATGGTAAGAATTTACTTCATTTACTCCGTTTTAATTAGACGAAGCATAGAAGGATAGTACGTAAATCATATGGTACAAACGCAAAGGAGAGATAAGTACTTTGTTCCTGCTACATCTGTCATCCCTATTGTCTCAATATATGCACATGCATATGCATATACGTTGTTTTTTTCTCAGGCGATTGACGGTCTCTACATAATTGACGATATTATGGATAAGGCTGAGTTTCGTGTTGGAGTTCCATGTTGGTACAGACTAGAAAATGTTGGCAATTCAGCAGTAAATGATGCATTTTTCTTGAATGAGGGTTTGTTTGCCCTTCTGAGAAAATATTTTTCTAATCACCAATTTTATGTACCGGCAATGGAAGCATACCATGAAGCCTTTATAAATACATCACTGGGTAAAGTGTTGGATTTATCACACTTTAAAGATGGCCGACCAGATCTAAAAATGTTCACAATGGACAAATTCAATATAATGGCTACATATAAAGCAGCCACTGCTACATTTATATTACCAGTCGTATTATCTATGTATTTGGCAAACATATATGATCAAGAAATACATCGGCAAGCTAGAACTGTTCTAATAGAAATAGGTAAACATTTTCAAGTACAAGATGATTTCTTAGATTGTTTTGGTGATTTAGAGAAAACTGGTGATCAAAGTAATGACATACGTGAAGGTAAATGTACATGGTTCGCTGTTGTTGCATTACAACGTGCTAATCCAAAACAACGTAAAATTATGGAAGAACATTATGGTAGAGATGATCCAGAAGCGATACAGATTATTAAAAATTTATATAAAGAGTTAGATTTACCAAATATTTACGCTGCTTACGAAGAGGAAAACTTCCATATTATACGTACACGTATTCAACAGATATCTAATGAATTACCACATGGAATATTCACAAAAGTGATAGAAGCGGTTTATAAACGGGACTGCTTGTATAATTAGAGTTGATATAATTACATTTACTAACTGTAGGATTTTTGATGCATTTTTCTTTAGTAGTTAAGCTTGTTATTGCAATAATAATAATAATAATAATTATTATTATTATTATAACGAGAAGTGTAAAATTGAAAATTATTTATATTTTAGGATAATAAAATAAGTTTATTAAGAAAACTCATTGTAGGGGAGAGGGGGGCAAAGTGGGCCCCTGGGGGCAAAGTGGGCCCCTTAAAATTTTTAATGCTTCACTAAATATGGGGGCAAAGTGGGCCCTTACAAATTTTCAATGCTTCAAAAAATACGGAGGCAAAGTCTCCAAGAACCTAAAACTCTCTTATAAGGGACACCTCCTATTGCGTATAATTA
>JAZBGY010001789.1:0-16861 GCA_037414755.1 Lydus trimaculatus
ATAATTCATATTCTCCTCTTCTAAATGATTTGTTTAATATTGATAAATATTGTTATTAAATTATAATAATTTATTGAAATAAAATACTATTCTATTATAACTCTGAATTTTTATTTAATTTAAAATGACCTAAAATTTAATCAGAAGATAACAATTTCATTATATGGATAACAAGATGTTAGAATTTCAGACTTATTTCACCAAAATTTAACTGATAATAAAGATCAAGACGCTTATCTAAAATTGTTACAGGAAGAGGAATATCACTATTTGATGATAGCCAAAAAACAAAACAAAAAAAAAATAGAAAGCATTCATCTAATTTTTGGAAGATGAGTTTTTTTTTTCAAATTTTCAACATTTTTGTACATATTTTTGGTCTAATTACAATTACGTTAAACTTTATACTTCATCTACTCTGATTTACACGACTTGATGCAAAACTACTGCAATATTTGTTCAAATATTTTTTAATTCTAAAATGGATGACTCGATGGAAGATAAGACTCGAATTGATAACAGAATTTACAATGGACGACTTTTCTTATAATAACGAAGACAATCTAATTGTTAATACCTACTATGGTTTGTTTAAATATGTATGTAGAAGTCGTTCCAAAACTTAAGTACTCGTATGAATTTGCTTATATAGCGCCATCTAAGAAAGTGTGCACTCAAGTATTCTACATGAGTTGACTATATGTCGCTCAATATTTTTAATCCCTACTGATGCCTTCCTATTCACTACAACTAGCAATAAACGCTTCTTAACGCCC
This sequence comes from Lydus trimaculatus, assembly GCA_037414755.1. Lineage (NCBI taxonomy): Eukaryota > Metazoa > Arthropoda > Insecta > Coleoptera > Meloidae > Lydus > Lydus trimaculatus. The sequence goes on from JAZBGY010001789.1 coordinate 777, forward strand.
CTATACACGCTCCGAAATCTTCTGAAAAAAAACTATGCAAACCTGGCTTTTGGTGTTTCCGAAGCTTATCAGTTCAATTTGGCTTATTTCACATAAACAGTACGATAGAGTTATGTTTTCCTATAGTCTGATCTGAAAGGTATTCAGATTTTTCTTAGCAGATTACCGGACCGTGTATTTCTAAGGCGATATTCAGGAAATCCCGAAGGCTAAGACTACACAAATTTTCCTCAGAGGATTTCCGGAGCGTGTATAAGGAGCTTTAAAGATAATACAAATCAGTGTAATTCTGGAATCATCATGATTTCTAAATGTTATCAAAATTTACAGCTGATATCGAATTTGGATTTACACTAAACGTTTTGGAACAACCTATTCTAACTATAATCGATGGAAATTGTAATGTTGGTCTCTATTTTCCGCCTAATTGTGAATTTGTAGTTATTTAGATTTTAATATAGCGTAAAATCAAAAAAATGATCAAGATGAAGATCAAAGTTTTCCTGCAACACTACATTTACTGTTTTTGAAAGAATTATGAGAAAATTTCAAGTAAAATTAATCGAATACGGTCCTGATCTTTCCTTATATAATTTCAATATTATATCACAGAGCTGATTTTGTTATTTCAATTGATTTAAAAATTAACTTCGTATATCTTCTACTTTATCAAGGAATATTGCAACGAACTTCTGACATCCAATTCAAATCTTTCATTGTTGCAATATGCATCGAATAAACAGCAGCTACTACCAATATATGCATAATATTATGCGAATTTAGATACATATCAACAGTACCAGGAAACCATTTTTCTGGTATATGAAGAGCACCAATAGCTCCACCAAGTATGGATACTGCATCCTAATGTTACACACAATAAAATCAGTTAATTATAATAATTTAATGATGATTTGATAGTTTACTTGTAATATAACATGTTGGAAAACACTACGATCACCACCACCGTAATTTGTATTGCGTAACACCCACAACAAAATACGCATTATGAATGGTAGAAGGAAACACAAACGTCTCTCCCACGGTGACCAGGCTGTCATTGCTTTATAAAGTCCCCACAAACTCAAAAGACAATAGGAAGAAACAATGAACCAACGGATGATTTTTGGAAGGCAGTAGGTTGTAGCACAAACCATTGGCATAGCACCAAAACTTTGACTAATCCATATACCAAGCATATCGAACTGTAATAACCGATAATATGCAACTTCGCCATGTTGTAAATTCATAAATACATGATAAAAGAAACTACCAATCCATGGACATAAAATACCAGCAAAATGACACCATGCTAGGAAGTTTAAATCAGCTTGTGACCATGGTAGTATTGATGGTACTGTTATTAATATGTAAATAATTGGAATTGCTACAAGATTTACTTAAATATTAACAAAACAATTCTGTTATAATCAGAATAAGACAACGTTACCGTGTGTTACAATATTGATAGTTTCATTATGTAAATAAAATAAACTATTAACACAACCCCATGGTGATAATAATGGTCGATATCCTGTACGTATATGCGGATTAAATTGTAAATGTTTCGGCATATCTTTCCATTGTAATAAATTAGCAGTTTTATTGCTAGTATTCTGCCACCATGATTTTATAGTTAATTTGTATTGTTTTAGGTCGTTGTTACTCATTATTTCTGTTAACAATTTATAAATTGTAACACACAAATATAGTAAATATCACCGTAACATTTTCATTTTATAATTAACAAAACAATATTGTATAATTTCAAACATAATCGTTGATTATTATTAAGAAAATAGACACGTTATTTACTGAATAATGCGCAAGTTTTCGCAAGTTAGCATGCTTTAGTCAATTATCGATCCAATTTTATATGAATGGTGACTGTATACTGTATATACAATGGATATCCTATGCAGCAGTTGAGTTGTATTGCAAAATTAACACTTATCTAATCTAATATAAAATAAAGTGAATCATTTTGATACATAAATCCACTTTAAAGATTATTTCTAGCTTGTCGTTTCTATATTTACTCTAATTCAATAATTATTTTCGATTTTACGTAATTTTATCGTTATATTTTCTATTTTAATTCAATAAGAAATGGAAAATTAAATTTGGCGCCATTAATCAGTTGTAGTTTATGATTGGTCAATTTTGACCTAATTAGAATTCTATTCAAATACAATTTTCAAGCCTTTACCACCGTAAACTTGAGCAATTTAACCCAATAATTATTTAAAATCAATAAAAATTCAGTATTGAAGTGGATTAATATTTAATTCAATTAATTTATAGTCTTTTGTAAATATAGGAAGCTACAATTAGTGATATTTTTCAAAAGTTTCATAGTTAACCATTATAGACTATAGTATGTCTTGTAGCCAGCGCTGTTGCCAATGCTACAACACAATATAATTTTCACAGTTTGTTTCAGAATATTATCAGCTTATTTTATAGTAATAATAATAATCTTATAGTGTAGTAATTGTAGCGGTTTAAAGATTTCGAAAATCTATGCAATAGCGTTGATTTGTTGCACTTAGCTCCACGTAATCAAACTGGCAACATTGCTTTATTGCGTTGCATACTATGGTTACGTTAACCGGATGTTAAATAAATTATATAACCTCAATTTTTATTTGGCGCAAAACAAAAACTGTATTTATTATTTAATTTGAATTTTTCTTCCACAAAATAATGCAATTTGGGCCGGATTTATCGAGTGATGAGGATGAAGAAGGCTTCTCTGATGATCCTGAATATGAAGAATTTAAAGTATTTGCAATAATCTTTATAATAATTGTTGAATTATTGTAATTTTTGTAGGAACGGATACGAGCAAAACGAAGAATTGAACATAATTCATCAAATAACAACCATAAAGCCAAGTTACAAGCAATATCTATGGCGATATCATTAGGCCGAAACGATACAGTGATGGAAGAATTGAATAAAGGTGTTTGCAGGAATTTTATCGAAAAACATTTGATTTTTATGATGTTGTCTTGTAGGTTTTGATGTGGATGTTGATTTGGGTGATGGTTGGACACCGCTACTGCTCGCCGCTTCTGTTGGTAACGAATTTGTAGTCAATGAAATGATACAAAAAGGGGCCAATGTTAACAGTACTAGAGGTTATAGTTTCGAAAAAAAAGACCTTAACAATTATAATTATTTTGTAAAATTACAGACGTTTGTACGCCGTTATTATTAGCTTGTAATATAAAAATTGATGATAATATTAAAACGAACGTTTATAATGTTGTAAAAACACTAATCGATAATGGTGCTGATATAAATGTTATTGATAAACGTCGTCGGAATGCCTTAATGTTAGCTGCTTACAATAATAATTTAGATGTTGTTCAATTGTTATTACCAATGTTTGATAAAAACGTTGAAGATAATCAAAATTGGACCGTTCTATATTGGGCTGTTTATGGTAAAGCATTAGATTGTCTTCGTTTTTTATTAAATGAGAATTTCGATTTAAAAAAGACTGATTTCCGTGGTCGATCTGTTATCGATATAGCCAATGAGAGAGGTTATGATGAAATTGTTGATTTATTAACAATACAACAACCAATTAAATATTCACCATATGTTGTTGATCCTAATGAGAATTTCAACAATTTATTCAATGTTATCGATAGAAATGGAAGGTATTTCGTTTATTAAATCAGTAAATTTCAATTAATGTTTCCCAAAAAATTTTAGAACGAAATTTTCAAGTGATACTTTGAAAATCTTGTATGCCACCCGATGTGAGAATCTCATTCCAAGTTTCATCGAAAAAGATCTATCATTATTCGATCTATTATCGTGTAATGATGCCGATTTGATAGATTATGGAATACAATTCCCATACGAACGTAAACGTATTATGAGCGGTTTATATAAATTCCATAAAAAAGCGTTTAATCGTAGAACAATACCTCTATTGAAAAAAAACGAAATTTGCAGTAATCTTGATACAGCTGCTGTTATTTTGAATTGTACAAAACAAACGTTGGTAATGGACGGTAGTTTACAATTTTTGATAAAAAATTACAACGATAATTTACCAATCAATGATAAAAAGATTATTGTTTTAATTAGAAGAATGAAAAATGTACGATCTAGACATGAATTACTTACAAAACAATTAGTAAAAATAACAAAAATTGTAAGTACAAAGATTGTGTTGAATTTGATTTGATAATTTTTGCTTTTAGTGGGATGAGAATGTAGAAACACCGGATTTGATTATAAGAAAACGTCGCAATATACCATGGGGTAATGTATTTTTATCTACTGGACTTCTGTTAGGAGCTACAACTCTAATTGTTCTATACAGAAAATGTTGATAATTTTTTTTTTGTTAATAATAACAAATCTGGCCTATTAATATAATTATTTCTATATAAAAAAATTGATTGCAATATCCCCAAATCCTGCTCAATTAATTATTCGACTCAATAGTATTAGTGTTAAGTTAGAGTTCTCGTTCGTGTGATCCGTAGGATCATTTTAAAGTGTAGAGAAATATGCAAAACTTAATTTTGTCACGTAGCAGGAGTTTGTTAATTAAATCGCCATTCTTTTTGGAAAATTATATGCAAAGCTCAATAATTTAAGAAAAATAAGTAATAATGATACTACTGTTAGTCCAATCAGCAAAAATTGAATTATTGTTGAAATAGCTACAGTAAAAAGGTTTCGTTGTTCTCAAGACAGTCTTCGATCTTTTTAATTGTTAATTGAAACCGTGTATAAAAAGGGATGATTATTACTTATCAAACTATTTAAGTTGAAATAAGTGTTACTAATATAGAAATGGTAAGTTCAACTTTATAATTTACTAACAGACGGAACCTATTATAAACGACAATGTGTAAAATATTACTGAAATCGTAAATCTTTTAGAAAATCTGCCAATAAAAACCGAGTTATTAATAGTAGAGATACGGGTGTTATAGCATAAACGAAAAAGGGGCGAATATTTGGTTAACTGTAGGGTTGTAAGTCACTATATAAGCAACATATTTACTACTATAGTGTTTACCACAAAGGGCCCACAATGTGATTAATGACAGAATCGGCAGCTGTGTGTGAGTTAAAACTGAATATAGTTGGGATTCTTTTCATTGGTTACTCAACTAAAAATAGAAACATATGGTTGTTTTACTATTTATAAACGATGCGAAATTGATAAAATTCAAACAATTTTCAAATAAAAATCATTTTCTATAAGCAAAATTTATTGGATTTTCATATGTAGAAAGTTGAAAATATTAAATATACGGTGTTGTATCAACCAGATGTGCCTTACAATATCATAAAAATTGATGAGAAAAACCACAAACTAAACCGAACTGTGGGGGTATCAAATTGACATATTTATACTGTGTCTGTTTTGAACTAATCAACATGACTCTAACAATAAACTATGCGAACTAACTAATTAAGTGCCCTAAAGAACAAGGTATTTAGTAATTTCGTCCGGCTGTTTCTGCAACCCTTCAGAAGGCCGATTTCTTGGACTCGCAGCTAGAAGAGATAAATTTCAGACGAATTTCATCGTTTAACCTACATTCACATCGACGTCTTCCATTAACTGCAGTTCACCAAGGCTGCCAGAATTGTGTGGTATCAAGAACGACAGAATTGGGAGATTTTGTCTCTACTCTAGATAGTGCCGTAACTAGTCTTTTTTATACAAATCCTGGTATAACTTGGCATTTATCAACTGCGGACGCCCATGAGACCGATGTAACTTAAGCAAATGGTATAGGTACGAACTGAGACTGGTAATAGGGCTGTTAACTGGGCACTGCCCAGTGGGATACCATCTCAAAAAACTGAGCAAAGCAGACAGTGAGAGATTGTGCGGATCGGACAATGGAACCTCCGAACACATACTATAAGCAAATGGGATGCCTTAGCTCACATAAGACTCGCCCGCCTAGACAGTGTGACTCTATCACGATCACCTACTGAAGTGACGCAGAGGCCTGCCAGAGAGATAGTTAGATGGAGGTTTAAGATCAATAGATTAGTTGTGGTCGCAGTTCAAGAAGGCTAAAATGGCCAAACGACTCCTATAATCTAATCTAAACAGGTTAGAGGTGCAATTTCCAGTTTGCCCCAGGTGCCAAAAACTCTCGTTACGGCAGTTTTTGGGTAAATGATAGCCGTGGAAATGTTCGACGTTATCGAGAATGACAATATTTGCGGTAAGAAGACACACACACACACACACACACTTAATAGTGGTAGTCATGGTGTGGGGAACGATATGTCTTGGACGAAAATCACCGAAAGCGACTTATCTGTTGAAAACTTGTTGAATTGTCTTCTTTCATTTCATTCAGTTCTCTACAATTCCAATTTTGATTGTTGGCCAAGTCGACCAAATTATTCTAGGTGTAGTGTATGTTTCGTGAAAATGGTGGATGCGCCTAGAATATTCCAACAAACATTCGATTTTTGGAATTTCTTTAAAATTCAATGGGGCTATGGGTTATGGGGGTGAAATTGATACATTTATAATTTAAATAATTTATTTTATTTTTTAAAATATTAATATTTTATAAATAATTTATAAAAATTTCATTTCTGATACAATAATTGTTCGCTACACAAAAAAATTAATATTAAAGCTAAATGATAATCCGTGGTGTTCTGTTTTTTTTTAAAAAAAATGTTAGCCCTTCTATAATCGAGTATATAGATTTATAAATAAATTAATTAATAACAAATAATGCTTCGAAATAAAATTAGGATTCCAAATAAAAATAAACAAAAATACAAGCCAAATTTAATTTTTTTGTTTTTGTGGAAATTTAATGTTGAATTGGAATCAATGTTTCACCACTTGTAATAGCTGGTAATGGTGCTTCAACAGTTAATACACCATCTTTACTTAATGAACTTTTAATTTGTTCAGGATTTGTACCTTTTGGTAATAAAAATTCACGATTATATTCACGATATACAGATTTCGATTCGGTTTTCTCTTCATGTTTTGCATGTACTAATAATTTATTATCAACTGTTTTAACAACAATCTCTTCTGGTGCATATTGGCTAACATCAAAACGTAATTTTAAACATTTATTATTACCACCATCTTCTTGGATTAAAGGTGAATTTAAATCATCATACCAGGTACGAGTTTCTGGCCGTTGGGCAACATCTAAACCACCAGAATTTGATGTTGACGATTGAGTTGTTGTACTGTAAATTGAAATCAATCAAATAATAACAAATAAATAAATAGTGTACGTATTAATTGTAAGTCTATCTAACACAGGTATATTCCGGAATACACACCTGGATGACTTTGATTTGTTGTCGCCGGAAACACTCTCAAATTCGTACGACATGCAAATATTAAAAAAAGCATTTGTTAGATTGTTATTTGATTAGTTAGCATTATAATGATATTTGACCGGATTGTGTCAAATCGGTCAAGTTGATGTTGTTTGAGTGTACATTCGCCGGGTCTTTATTGCGCGTATATTTAGATTTTTTTGTAAAATATTTAAAAAAAAAATAGTTATGTAATAGGAAATGTGGGCGTTACAACAATATTCTTAGTTGCATATCCACATTCCACCACACAATCAACTTTGTTGTTATTTGTAAAAGTGACTTCTATTTTAATCCATGACCTCATCTCAACTTAGTCATGCTTTAAATGGGCACAGATGTCGATTTGTGTGTGTGTAATTGTAAACTTTTACAAATATTTGTTAATAAAATTTAGAATTAAGCCGTTTATGCAAATATTTGCGATATTAACATCATCTTGTTGTTGTTGTTGATAGATACCTTGTGGTACTTCTGAAGAAATTATTCGATTCTCTATTCATTAATTCTGAGCGAAATTTGCTCATCTCTTCCTCCATTTTCCTCATTTCAGCATCGAATCGTTCTCTAATACTGCTGAATTCTGTGTCAATAACACTGAAATCGCCCAATTTGATTGGGATATCGCGACGGATGCTTTCAGCCATTTTATTCGTTGAAATTCTATTGATTAACTCCCAAAACACTTACACTATTACACTTTTCAATTATTATGATTATTATTATTATTGTGTTGTTGTAGAAAACTGTAATAATATATAGTAGACTTCACCTTTACTTCTCTGTTTACAGACGTAATATTGAGGCGACCGTGTTGGGGTTTTGGGTTTTAAATAGATCGGTATTACAGCTGGGGGGCGAACTTGCGCAATAATAACAACACAACTTGGATGGGAAAAAGAGGAATTTTGTCGTCGGTGTCTGATGGAAATTTATTTACGATTTTCAGAGAAAAATCAATTTTTTTTTTTTTCAAATAAATTCATTCTATTAACAAGAAGAAGCGTCCAAATTTGATCAAACTTATTGAGACTTAAAGATGCCCAAATTTGGTAAACAACCAAGTCTGACATTGAGTCCAACCCCCACACATAAATATTTTCGAAAAACTTCTTATGGAAATAATCTGGAATTGAATAAATTTCAATGTTGAATTGTCCAAAATTGTAATTACTGATGCAGAAATTGTAAACAGGATGATAGTTTTGTTTTTTTTTTTTGCTATAATTACAGCATTATGTAATTTATGGATTTACAGTATTTGAAAACAAAAATTTTGTATACGGGGCGGTATTCTCTTATTGTACCTCTAACATCCGGCTGTCTCTCTGGAAAAAGGCAGCTATTTCCGGTGTGTTGTTTATAAAATACAGTTACTCGTTTCCAGTCCATTGTTTCACTATTATTGTTATTTACATTCTAAAGACGATTATTATTGTTTACAATTCAAAATTAATCAAGAAACTATTACTTTTTTCAGGTACGATTACACTATCAAGTTTTACTTGTTCAAGTTTTTGTACAATATTGATAGCTCGAATTGCAAGAATTTTTGGGAACGTCACTGTTTCCTAACGAGTTTGAGAATTTTTGAACAATACATTTGCTCAAATTTTTGAGAATTTGCGATTTTTGAACAACAAATTGAGCAAGTCTAACCAAAACTATCAACTCTTGTTCAATGTTATTGTTCAAAAATTATTTCGAATTTGTACCTTTCTCGTATTCGTTCGGATACGATTACACTATCAAGTTTTACTTGTTCAAGTTGGCATGTACCAAGTAAAACAAATTGGATAACTTGTCAAGTTATTGGACAATATTGATAACTCGAGTTGCAAGAATTTTTGGAGACGTTACTGTTTCCTAACGATTTCGAGAATTTTTGAACAATAAATTGAGCAAGTCTTACCAATAAGTAAAACTTGATAATGTAAACACACTTACAAGAGACTTGTAACATATTGAATAACTTGTCAAGTTTTTGAACAATATTGACTTCGCAAATTAAAGGAATTTGTAAATGACTTGATAAGTTCCTTCATTGTTTTCACCAAATGCGAAGACGGAAACTCGAATCGATTTCTTGAACCTAGAACTTGAACAATAACGGTATTACTTGTCTAATGCATGTTCAAATTCTTGCACAGTGGAACAAAGTCGTTCCCTAAAAATTTGAAAAATTGTTTACGTATACAATAAATTGAGCAAGTCTTACTGAAACTATCAACTATTGTTCAATTTTATTGTTCAAAAATTGTTTCGAATTTGTATTTTTCTCGTATTCGTTAGGATACGATTACACTATCAAGTTTTACTTGTTCGAGTCAGCTTGTATCAAGTAAAACTTGATAATGTAAACACACGTAGAAGAGACTTGTAACTGGATAACTTGTCAATTTTTTGGACAATATCGATTTCTCAAATTAAATAAATTGTTGGATAATTTGTCAATGACTTGATAAGTCCCTTCATTCTTTTCACCAAATGCGAGGACGGAAACTCGAAACGATTTCTTGAACCAAGAACTTGAACAATAACGTGTATTACTTGTTACATGTTCAAATTCTTGCACAATGCAACAAATTCGCTCCCCAAGAATTTGAAAAACTGTTTACATATACGACACGATCTTGTTCATTGTCTTGGAAATTGCTTGGAGTTTCCGTATTTTTCGCACTCTGTGAAAACAGTAAAGTAACTTATCAAGTCATTGAGATATTGTTCAGGAATTCATTCAACCTGAAAATTCAAGATTATCCAAAAACCTGACAAGTTTTCCAATATGTTACAAGTCACTAGTAAGTGTGTTTACATTATCAAGTTTTGCTTGTTCAAGATAAATTGTCAAGTTTATGTACATACAATATAGGTATCTCGAGATGCAAGAATTTTTGGAGATGTCAATGATTGAGAGAATTTTCAAACAAGTACTTGTGATCTATATTTAAACACTCAAATTCTTGATCTGCGATTAGATCTTGTTCAATTTTATGGTTCAAAAATTGTTTCGAATTTGTATCTTTCTCGTACATGTTATAGAAAACAAATTTGATAAGTTCTGAAAAAGTTGTCCAAGTTGTTTGAAAGTGCGTTTTTTACTTAATAGAAGTTGAACAAGTAAAATTTAATTGTGTAATGATACCCAAACGATTATGCAATTGACAACAATTTGATAACAATTATAATAAACAAAATTATGATTAAAAATTAATGAATAATCACATGATAGTAAGTGTCCAAAAATATCGAAAATTGATAAAAATAATTACCAAAAATACCAAAAAAATATAGTTTACTCATTTGATAAATGATAAGACTTTTTAATTGTTCAACAGAAAAATCTGCACTACTACTGTTATCAATTTGTTTTTAACCCCATTTTGACTATTTTAAAAAACTAGAAATATACCACAATCCCTAATTTATAGTACATCAAATCTGACTTGACTATGCCGATTTTAAAGCAGTTGATTTTACGATGCATTAAGTTGAATGAATACTCCCATTTAGAACGTATGAGTCAAGTCAGATTTGGTCGGCTATATCGACGACCAGTAGCAAATTTTGCAATCTGCCGAATTTATTGATTTTTAAAGACAACCATACATGGTATATGGTCTTGAATATCAATTTGATAATAATCGACCATTAAATTTCGATAATGACCGTCAAACATGAATGAATCGATATTAATAAAAGTCGTGACATTTATTCAATTTCATCTATTGTTCATAATACAACAAACATTGAATAAAATTTCTAGAATTTTTTTTATAATTATTTTATCAACAATTATATTGTGTTAATTATGAATTACAACAATAATAATGATAAATTATTTAAAAGATAACACCATACACACGTGATGATGTAATAATAATCTTTCCAAGGCAACAAATCAAGTTTTATATTGTTTAAACAAATATTGCAATGAACAGTAACAAGTGGATAAAATTCGACCCTAAGGCACAAAAAAATAAAGCCTTCATTAAAGATTACTTTTTGTTGTTTTTTTTTTTAATAAAGTGCCACGTCATCAATTGTATTGCGTAAATTCGAACGTCACACCTGTTGTTGTTTTTGGTTGTTTTCTCATTTGTATTTTCATGAAAATCATCTAAATAATCATGAATAAATGTTGTTATTACTCATAAAATTATTGTAAATCTCTAAAATAACAACAACCTACACTTATTGATGAAACGTAACGTTTTTTTGCGTTACAATTACGTATGGTCAATCAATATATTTAGTACACCTCCTATACATGTATGGATGACTCATACATAATTAAATCAAAACTACCTGAATAATTCATTTATAAACTACGGCTATATAGAATAGTCTAGAACTGGAAGTATAGTTGGAAATTGTTGAATAGACAGACACTGACCTAACTTTATCCGTATATACAACAATATAAATGCCAATTTATTTTAACAAGGAATGTAGACGACGCTATTTCAGCGACTGCATACTTCTGTAGGCGTCATGTTTAGATCAATTTGGGCCAAAAACGATTCGTTAGAGAGAAGAGGAGAAATTTACACGATAATATTTGGCACATTTTTTGTATTATTGTCGAAAATGAGTCATAATTTTGCCCAAAATCGCTATGTTTAGATGGTTTTGATTCATTTTTTTTTTTGACTCAACGTACGTGGTATTGTATTCTAAAAAGGCAAAACGGAAACTCAAACATGTTGTAGGAATGAGAGAAATATAGATCGGATTACTGTGTTTTTCTAGACAGATGTAAACAGTAAATGGCAGCAGGTTCAGTGGCGGACTGGCTCTATCGGAGCGATCCGGGCAAAAAGTCCCAATGGCCACATCAGAAGGCAGGTTTTGTTTCTGAACTTTTATAAAATTTGGACAATTTTGATTTTTAGTTCAATCATTGTCTTTTCTCGCTTTTTTCGGTAGCACTTTTGATTTCAGCTTTGCAGGCTAGTCCGACTCTGGACAGACTTTATATCCCGGTTCAAATTTAGTTTCTAGTTTTTCTAGTTTTTGACGGTCAAAGTTTATAGAGATGAACTTTATTGTTATTGTTGGACAATTTTGTTAAAGACGCCTATTGTAATATTGTCGCTGTTTGTTTCTTTCATGACGAAAAATAAGTATTTCCGTCTGAATTATTTCCGTTCTCAATATAGGAATTAATCGATATCTGTGTCATGGATACCAGACTTTATATATTTACACACAAATCCAAGTTGGAAAATTATATTGGTTTCCCTTCAGATTCCGTCGTTATTTAAAAATAATAAATTACAATTGAATAAAAAATATAATACGAAATCAACAATTACTTTTTGGAAGGTTAAACAAGTCAGTGGTGTTTTGTATACTTCGTCTATTATAATTAAGCCGACTTGACTGTGAAACAAACAGCGTAAGACTAATGCAACTAGGCAGTGGCGTCGCTAAGATATGCGCCCCCACGCCACCCGAAGACGAATGCTTTCTAATGACCAAAATTCTAACAAAAAACGCAAAAATTTTGCGCTACGCACCTAGTGATTGATTACTTGAATCTTGTTACCACCCAAGTGACACTCCACTAATATCTGGGTAGCTAGTGTCTTGTGAGAGTTTTCACGTTCAGATATACTATTAAATTAGGCCCTACTTAACCCTATGGGCTAAATGAGCTTTAATGAACCAAATATCTACATTAAAATGATAAAATATTCTCTAATAATCGTTTAATCCAATGTGGTTAGGGCGCCAAATCTTTGGTCTAGGACACTCAGAGACTCATGCATACACTTGGGTGTTCTTTCTTGTCAAAACAGAATGAGTTGATAATCGTAGAGCTACACCTGGATTTAAAATAAATTTCATCCAGTTTGCTACCTATTGCATTACGTTTAAGGCCAAAAATCCATTCTGCCGCACCCTCCCCTATACGAGATTTTTATCAGTACCTCAATCGGGCAGGGGTGTTCTGATAAGGTGTACAAGGGGTGCTAAGTTTTGTCGCGGTCAAAATTCCTTGGAATTGAACTGATTTATTTTCTTGTACAAAAAAACAAACAATTTCTTGTGAAAACTCTGTATTTTGGAGTGCTAGACCGCTAGCAGCACCCTACAAATATTGTGGGCACAAATTAAATATACTTTTGACACAAAAGATACTTCGAGTTGAGGTCAGTTTGTCTAAAGCTGAACAGCAGTTAGGGCTTTGTAGTAAAGTTATCAAAACCGAAGTCTGGACCAAAATATGCTTCATTGAGTGAAACAAGAATTTTACCTGTATAACTTTGATAAATCGATCAATGGAGACAATGACTTATTAAAAATAAACCTGTACATACATACAGGGTCATGGAAGTGTAATAACCTCTATATAAGATCGATTTTTGCGTGTTTAGTTAATTCAAACAAAAATTTCCGTATCTATTTCATATGATAATACAAACATCTTAACATAATTAAAATGAGAAATTAAGTCAGAAATACTTAATTAATGACTACGAGCTACTAGAATTGGAGTAGGTCATAAAGTTGGTGCTTATTTTTTTTTGAAAAACAATATAAAAAGAAAGAATGTAATGAATTTAATGTAATTAAAAGAACATTTTTATGTGTTGTCGTGTACGTTAAGCATTAATCGTAATTTCATGCTTATACTAGTCTAGGATTTGAACACTGATTAGAATAAAATACATATTCTTTCTCATAAAATAAGCATGCTAAACTTAGGTACCCAAACAGTCGATTTTACACCATCAAGCATTTCTCCAGTACAGACCACTCTTAACCCTTTGGGCTAAGTCCAGGGGCGAATCAAATACGTTAAAATGCTGCAGATATCTGTTAATTGTGATTGGGGCGACATACATTTTTTAGTCTAGGACGCCCAAATTTGTAATGCCAGTCCTGCTCTTACTCAACAAACTTTTATATGTTATATATATAGAAAAGTCAACGGAATTCTTATCAGTTCGTTACTATCCCATATTGCTTGATTAGAGAAATGTTCGTGTCAGTCTGGTATTTGTTTAATGCAATTAGATGAGCTTTACCTACGTCGATCAACACACAGACGTTTGTCTGTTCTATTTCAGTTCCCTACTGGTGCTATGAAACAAAAATAACAACGTAGGTATACATGAAACAACTGGACACGATAATGACGTCGTCGTTTAATATTTCTAGATGCATTCTTCATACGATATTGTATATCGATTTTCTTATTAGACCTTGCAATAGAATGCATGCAAATAAATATTAAAGGAAATCGTAAAAATTCCGCTTACAAATCTATTAATAGATGAATTATAATAAAACAGAATAACAGAATTGTCTTTTAAACGTGATCGCATATCCGTAAATGGTTTGCTTTGATTTTCGTAAATGATAAACAGAAAAAAAACGATTGATAGTAGTAGGTTTGACCTTACGTCACACATAAATCTAAATAACCAGTTCTCACCCACTAGGTTATTGTGAGTATTTTTTGTTTGAATATTGTTGACCTAAACAAGATAACTATTTATATAAGAACATATTTAGAAAACAAATCGAAATGAGTCAATACATGATTAAGCAATTAAATAAGTCAAACTTCTAGAATTTCTATTATTAATTTAAATAATAACAAATACAACTAATTTAAAGATTCTTCTTATTTTAGGCTTCTCCTACAAGTCGGGCTGTCTAATTCGTGCCTCTCTCTCAACATTGTTGCAATGCTCTTTCAATAATTCCATGACACTATGTTGGTATTCTTGTGGTGTTGGTTTGATACCAGTAGCCCAATAGTAGATATCCCAATCATTTGATGGTGTATTTATCAATCTGTAATTTATCATTAATTAAACAAATTTATCAAATAAAATTGTGGTTATACACGATATATACTTGTCATATTCATCTAATTGTTGTTCAGTAAATTTATCTAAATATTTCGCAATGAAAGTACTTAATAGTAGATCATTTTCCAACATTCCTCGTTTACGCGATTGATATAAAAGTCTAAAAATATTAACAATTTTTGTGTTATAAACAAATAACAAACTTTTTGATAACAATTTTTACCTAGCTTTTCGTTGATTAATTGATTCATTTGTACGTATTTTAGGTTGTGGGATTAATATATCAGATTCAGGTGGATCAATAATTGTACTGCTATAGAATTTTGTTAATATTGTAGGATTAAGACGTAGTTTTTCCTAGAAAAAAAAAAATCGAGGTTATGTTTTGATAGAAATATAATTTCTATACTTACACAAACATTTCTATTAATTAATCGTAATAGACTCATTATTTTAATTGAAATAATTTGTTGTTGAAAGTTTAATTTATTTAAATTTAGTTTGTAAATTTAGTGATTAAATGTCAAAATTTGTAGGTTAGAATTTCCGGTGTTAATATTAATATATTAATAACAATTAAATATAACGTTAATTGAAATAATTTTTATTACAAAAACTAATTTACATTAATGAATAGTATTTTAATTAATTAATTTTTAAATACTGATAATTTTTAAAAGTAACTAGTGTTTTTTATTTGCTAATATTGGTATTATGTGGTGTAATCAAGCGCGCGTTTTTTAAATAGATCGATTTATCATCATACAGTTTGCGACATCAATGTGAGTACATAGGAAAAATCGTGGTCACCGCCCATAATGATATCTTTTACACAAGTTAGAACGAGATAAAGAAAAAAGGGCGGTTATATTATGGCAAATTTTTACTATTGTA